>CM063522.1:10261110-10530887 GCA_032199755.1 Ambrosia artemisiifolia
CTGTCCGGCCTCCGTTCGTTTTAGTGTTACGTTCACTTTTTTTCTTATTCCCAGTTCTAAATAAATTTTCAATTGTCGGTTCTAGACATATTCCCGCCGTTGATTATGATCAAGCTACCGCCACCTCTTTTTTTTATTGATTTCGCTTCTCCGTCATGTCGCTCCTTGCCGCCTCGCCGCCGCTTATTGGACTACTGCCGCGCCGCTTGCAGGACTATGATCCGCCGCCGCGCCGCATTGGTTGCCTCATATCGGATTACATGATCATTACATTAGTGGTGGATTTTCATTGAAGATTACGGATTGCAAGATTATGAGATTACGGCAGAAGTTTTGACCGACATTGAAGAACGTTTAATATTATTATTTTTTTTATGTTTTTTTTTTGTTTTTCCAGTCTGAGCTTCTAGTTTTTTTCCGCTCTGACTGCGGGGGAGTATTAGATAGTATATCAGATTAGGGTTTTGGTAGTATGAGCCCACGGGCTTAGTTAGGTTTTTAGGGTTCATTGTGATCTATATATATTGTAACCTAACTATTCAGTAAATCGATTCAGTATTCTATTATCTTACAATCAAGGACGATGAGTCCCTGGGGGTGATTATAACGATACCGGTTACCGAAAAGATTAACATGGATGATGAACCTTTGTGTAACACCCTAAACAAATCCCACGTCAGTTGTGGCCAGGAGAGATCCTTGGTTCATAACTAATCCAATGCCTCTTAATCATCATCATCGCGTTTTTGGCTTAGTTGGGCAGTGGAGCACATGAAAACTCCACAGTTAAGCATGCTCAAGTGGGAGTAGTATTAGGATGGGTGACCTCCTTGGAAGTCTCCGCCATGCAAACCAAAAACAAATCCGTGAGCTCCTAGACGAGCAACTTATCGGGGGCAAATCGAACAATATTGACGATGAGAGGGGCCGGATCTTACCGTTTGGCTGATGTTGTATCATCACATATTCTGGTGTATGTAATGTATCAAGAAATGTTATCCAAACTTCTGAGAGAGCACTTTCAACCCGGTTCAGATATGATTCGTGTGTGCTAGTTTCTTCATCTTGAAATTCTTCGAACTTGTGATCATAATAACCTTGAAGATATGATTTAAACTTGTTTCTTTCCAATTCATACATGGTTTGATCATCCAAGTTCTTGTAAAAATTTTCAATGAAATTTTCATTGATCATTATCCAATCTAATGGACACATCATGATTACTTTGAGAGTTCATGATTACTTCCAATTTCTTCATGGGATTCCATTGTGTTGACATCATTAAACATACCTTTAACAAATATCACCATCAAAGGTGACAGACAACAAAACCTTGGTCAGTTAATTGAGACAAACCTTGGTCAGTTATATGCTTAGAGAATTATATAGGATTATGTATCATCATAATATTATTGGAGTTGACTTAAATTGACCTGTTTTATAATTTTAGTTCATTCAAATGAACCCCTATGCAAATTCTTTTACACAAGTCAACCCATTTCTTAAGGAATGGATAGTGATTGCCACCCATAGTTTGAGAAAATAAGGGTATATTTCTTACAAGTATATATAATATATATTTTTTTTATAAAAGGATGCCAAGGATCCTTGAAAGGTATGAACAACACTCATACACAGAAAAGGAGCATATGGGGACCAATCATCAATCTGAAGTAAGACATGGATTTCATTGTAGCTTTTATTTTCATACTTACTTTATGCTGTTGTTTATAACTGAAACTCAAAATATTACTAGGGAAACTGGACTTTCAAACATGCAAAACTGAAGGCTAAAATTGAGCTCATGCAGAAAAACCAAAGGTATATTACCCAAAACATTAACGGGTCGTAACCATATATTATCGTATAGGTAATAGGTGGCAAACCAAACGGGTCAGGGAATGTGCCAAACGAGGGGTTGAACGTAGCGTAAAAATTACTTTTAATGCATATGACCTTCTTAATCGTTCTTTTATCAAAAAAAAAAAAAAAAAAAAGACGGTTGATGTCATGATTATGATTTTCAATGCATCAATCATTTATAAAAATTTAAACGGCCAGTGTAACAATTCCATCTTGCCACCTCTGGTTTTTTCTCTTTTTCTTTAAGTGTGTTGACTAAAAAAGCAATGACAGGAATCTCATGGGAGAAGATCTTGATTCCATGAGTATCAAGGAACTTCTCAATTTGGAACAACAACTTGAAACAGCTCTTCGACGTCTTAGATTGAAAAAGGTATACATGTTTCATTTAAGGTTGTGTTTGGTAAGTGGGATTGCCTCCACGCATATTGCTTTTCGATACAACAAACATGTAGTTTTGAGAGTGCTTGTAACTTCTTGACCATACACCCCCTAAGAAATCTTAGTTTCAAGTTTGAAAAAAGATGTTGTGTGTTAAGCAAAACTTCTTTGTCTGCAGAACCAGTTGATGCTTGAATCAATTTCAGAGCTCCAAAAGAAGGTATGCCCATTTTCATGAGACATAATTCAGACCAGGAGTAAAATGATTAAATATGTGGACAAATGAACTAACACCAATGACACACACTATTGACGTGACGTGTCATACAGGCCGTATGGTCCATATGAGTTGTTTGACATGGAGAAAATGCCATATGGATTGTATAACAAAGCGAGTGGTCATATGGGTCATATGAGGTTTTGACTAGATAAAAATGAC
The DNA here is from genome assembly GCA_032199755.1 of Ambrosia artemisiifolia. Lineage (NCBI taxonomy): Eukaryota > Viridiplantae > Streptophyta > Magnoliopsida > Asterales > Asteraceae > Ambrosia > Ambrosia artemisiifolia. The sequence continues at coordinate 10,263,794 of CM063522.1, forward strand.
TTATATGACCACTGACAAACCCATATGACCTTTTTAGTAATTTCCTATGCTTTTTTCGCATAAAATCTGAACTAAGTGTTCCACTTGGGCCAAAAGTAATTGATATTCATGAAAATTGGTGTCATTTTTAATCACAGGACAAGACCTTGCAGGATAAAAACAACTTGCTCTTGAAGAAGGTAACATGCATAACTTGCCCTTGAATTATCCTATTCGCCCGTTATCTATATACTCGTTTACTTATTTAAAATCTTAAACTAATCGGGCAGATTAAAGGAAAGGAAAAAGAAGTAGCCGAACAGCCTCGTGTGGACCAGCAAACTCAAGAGAGCATGGTCTCATTTCAGTTGAACCTTGGGTTAGCCTCATTTGACCCGTTTCTCCTTTTATGGATATAATATTCTTTATTTGACCCGTTTGAGTTAAAAACAATACATGATAAAATCGATATGCAGTGAGGCATACCAGGCTGCAGGAGCTAATGAAGAATTGGAAGAAACACAGAGACAAAATCAACCGTTGACCGTCATTCCTAGTTGGATGCTTAATCTCATGAGCCAGTAGATGAATTCTCTCTCTATATATAAAGACAGACAGGTGAGACTGATGAGGAACTGAAGAGGTAAAGTCTCTATATATGTTTCCAGAACATAACAAAAGTAGATGTTAAAATAATATAGTATGTTTATACAAGTTGTAATAAATGTCTATGTGATTTACATTCTGGATTCACTTTGGTTTGTTTTTCTTGTTAAAATTGGCACTCTTCATCACCAAGCTTTTCATGGTTTCAAAAGGTCAAAATTCTAAGATAATGACTTGCAGTGTCCGGTTTCTATGAAACATAAGATTTTTCATGTAAAGTGTACGACGTGGGGGACAAGTACGCAACATATGTATGTAACAACGTACATTTATAAATATAAGTACGCAACTTATTTAATAAATATGCACAGTTGTACGCACCTGAAGCAAAAAAAAAAATTCAAAAACCAATTTGTAGATGATAAAATCCTCAATTTTATGGTATAATAATTTGAAAGATAGTAAAATATATAAAGGTTTGTTAGAATAGAAAATATAATCTTGATTTATATACTTATGTTAGAAAATATTTGTACATATGTTAAAATAGTTATCAAAAGTTAGATATTAGAAAAGTGATCGGTTATGTCACATACCGATTCAATTATTAGTTATGGTTAGTTATATTATCATTTTAGAGACACACCAGTTCACAACATACCGGTTGATTATGTATATATAGGGTCCCGAATGTACATTTGTTATATATGAAAGATTAAGTTTAGATAACTAACTTTCAAACTTCCCTCTCTCTCTCTTTCCCTCCAAAAGAAACCATAAACTCTCAAACATTTCTATTGCATATCACTCAATTCGAACAAGGTTGCCTGCATTTAAAAAAGGTGAAATGAGATAAAAAAAAAAGTCAACAATGGTGGTTTTAAATTTTTTTCGCACTTTTTCCTATTAATTACGATCTTGTCACCTCCTTAATCTTTAACTATTGAAATGCTTTAAATGTAAGTATGTTATAAAGATATATGTCATGAAAAACACTGTGATAGTTATATTATTACACATCTGCAATTTTGCATGTTACATATATGATATATCTAACTTTGTTTATGACATATATGGCGATTATATCATCACATTATCATTCAGATTTCCAAATTGCAACCTCCATAAACCCATCTTCAGTAGCACAGGCTCTTAACGTAGCAATTGTATAAAGCCATGGCAACTTCACCTGTAGGAGATACGCCTATCAAACCAGTGGTTCCTTTTGGTGCAACCTCATCAATAACATACGCAGTCGCGTCTTTCAGACCTAACCCTTTGTATTCCATGAGTGCAGCCACGTCTCTAGCCACTGTCTCGCGGATTATGGCTTCGCCTATTCCAGTTGCAGAGATGGCACAAAACTTATTGGCATATGTCCCTGCACCAATGATGGGTGTGTCCCCAATCTTTCCTGCCATTTTATTTATTTATAGATGAGATTGAAGTTGAAGAGGATGAGGAGGAGAGGGAAGAGCCTGAGGGTGAAGAGGTTGATACTTGATCGTGGGGATCAAGATGATGATGTGGGTGATGAAGAGGATGATATGAAGTTTATATGATTGTGGGTATTGTGTTTTAGGTTGGATATTGATATCATGGGATTTTAAAGACTTAAACGTCTTTTTTAAAGATGATAAGTTCTCGGAGTAAATGCCAAAAACTTGATGGAAAAGCAAATTAATTTAAAAACAGTGGTATGACACTTTCAAGTTTTAAATTTGTAAAATAAAACTATAAATGCTAGACGTTCTAAACCCACAAAATAAGCAAGTGTACCTATCAAGTATAGTATAGACACAAGCAAGTACAGAGTATCGAACCCAAAGACACGACTTTCCCTAATCAGTTTTAACTTTTAAGTTGCTAAAATAAGAATAAAGATGAATAAAAGTGAGAGATAAAAGAAAGTAACTGAGAAGAAAACCAATATCCAAATAAAAGTGTTGCTTGGGGATCCGACATGTCTTGTCATGAATTAACTGTAAAGATTTAATTGAGTGATGCGTCCAAGATGCGCATTACCGCATAACTATAAAGACATTTTATGTTCTCATTTGTTATTAAAAGGGTCTTCCTTTCCTGGTAAGCTTACCTCTCAACAGTGAGGGGAGGATTTTCCAAGACTATGTATACCCAACCCCGAAGAATGCACCTCCCAATGTTGCGATATTGACATCTAACGATTCTAAACTTTTATGAATAACTTGCCAGCGGCCGAAGCATGGCCGAACAAGCTACCACTTGACATCATAGAAGAGTCGTGGCTATCCCGCTCACGCTCATCCCCTACTTGAATTAATTATCTTTTCAAAAAGTAATTAGACTATTACTGATTGGGCGGCAATATAGCAATGGAAGAGAATAAAGACCGTTCGCTTCCAACCGGGTTCACCAATTCTTGGTTTGCGCCAAAACTATCACATGAACCATGAAGCAAAGTCGCACAACCAAATCTTGGCTTATCACTAGGACCAAGTATAAAGACCGTACCGACCCTAAGTGAGATTTTGATAGCCGAGGATTAAGCCACAAAGTGTGAATGTTTCCAAACACAAATGGGTCAATATCTACACGTGGAGTTAAGGTTAGCTTACAAGTGCGCGGGTTTTTACACTCCACGGTTAAACTTATAAGTCCCTCCACTTTATATCAAAACACTCACAAGACCAAATACTAGATGATCGTTTAATTAATTTGTCAAACAAAGATTATTTAGAAAGAATTAAATGAGAACACAAAGCACCACTCAATAATAAATATAAACTATATAATCCATGCCAAAATAGTCTTCACCCTAGCAACACTCTACAACCTAGCTAAGAGATGGCATTACAACAAGCTTACAAGGTTGGTTGGTTTTGATAAAAAAAAACATGGTGAGGGTTGCTATAGGATTTGAAGGTGTTTGGATGATTTTATGTGGTCTTTCTCAATACTCACACTTTCTAAGTACTTTATGGAGTGATCCCAAGCTCCAAAGGTCACTTACAAGGCCCTAAGATAGCAGAAATGTGGGGGAGATTCGGGTGGAATGGGATGCCGGCCAAAATGATGAATGGAGGTCTCCTTTAGAGCTGCCAGGGGGTGCACGCCCGTGCTCCAAGGTGGGCACGCCTATGCTCAACAGTCAGGTACTGTCCGTTGGTACTGGAAGTCCTTCTGAGCAAGCCTGGTCTCTTGCACACCCATGCTCTTCAGTAAAGGTGCTAGTCTTGGTCGGTGGAAGCCTTGGGGAGCACGTATCACAGTGCACGGTCATGCACTAGGGTGTGCACACCCGTGCAGGTTGACTTTCTCATCTGGATGGCTGGAAATGTTGACTGGTTGACTTTTGGGATGAGCGCGGCCGTGTACACTCTGCTGCAGTCTTCAAATTTCTTCCCATTGTGCCTGTTTCCGCTCCTTTTGCAGGTTTGCCTCCGAATACCTGCAATTAACTTAAAGGAACAATTTAGCTCTGCTTTGCAAGGAATAAGGCACAAATATGTACAAAAAGAGTGGTAAATACATATATGAAACCTGTATAAATAATGGCATATCAGATATATCTTTGCTTATTGTGTTTTTAATGGATTTGTTTACATTAAAAGTTAGGGTTTCATATGCCGTGTTTGTGAAAATGTGTTCTACATGAGTTTAAAACACAATGTGTGGTTGTTTATACCAATTATTGGGTTTTAACTTTATTATGTATTTTGATTGTTTATGATGATGTGGTATATGTTATTCGGATGATGGTATAACACAATATAGACATTAGTTTGCATTTATCCATTTGGGGTTTAAACACATAAATTTATAGTTTTATGGGTTTATTTAACTGTTTTGGGTGTAATTGTAAAACGCAAAAGTTGTGTGTTTGTGATAACGTGGTTGGTGTTAAAATATAAAATGTTTGTGGGACTTTTTTTTAAACACATAAAGGGTAATCATATGGGTTTATGGGTTGTATTTCCAAAGGTTAAAGTTGTTTATGGTTTAAGTTAAAACACATTATGTTAGACTTCTTTATGTTGGTTTGATTCTGATGGTCTTGTTTTTTAAAACACATTACGATGTGGGTTTGAAGGGTGTATGAGTTTTATTGGCTGGGGGTTTTATAGGGTTAGTATAGAGGTTTTATGTGTTTGAAAACACATTGTATAAAACTTGAAAAAACGATATCTATACTATATTATAATGCATGAGGGAATGGTAGTTTAAGATACTCAAAAGTTAATAACTTTATTTTCATTAACAACCTTAAAATGGGCGTAAAATAGTCATTGAAACACTTTTACACTTTAGTACCTCATTTTAGTTACATTATAATTCCCTCATTTTTAGTTAGTAGTTACACTCCCCCCTACAAAATTACAATTCTTTATTTAATCCTATCATCTTTTAAACTATTATGTTTCAAAAACATTTGAAAAAAAACGTGACTACCTACTATTTTTTTTGACGTTTTAATAGACCATAACTTTTTCGTACATTAATATTATCTAAAAAAAATAAACCACAAAAACAAGCATTATTCTCTTTAATTTGAATATAGTATTTCTATTATTTTTTAATTAAAAAATTGACATGTTAAATGATTAACAATGTCTAGGGGTGAACAATAATTGAATCGTTAACCAAAACTAAACAGAAAAACCAAACCAAAATTAACTTAATCAAAACGAATATTTCATGTATTCGTATATTTTTAGCTTTCATACTATTATTTCATATACTTTAAGTAAATATTTTAGCCAAAGTTTGGTTATGAGCCAAAATTAATTGAACCGAACTGAAAACTGATAATCTAACAAAAAAACAATTAACCGATTGGTTAATAGGATCAATCAGCTGATGGCTTTGGTTTCGGTTGAGATTAATAATCGAACTAAACTAAATAATACACACCTTTATAAGTGCATGTGTTATTTGCCGCGTTGTGCAGGCATCATTCTAAAAAACTAGAGTTTTACAAATATTTAGGGTAATTTACAAAAAAAAAAAAAAGTTAAAATTTAGAGTTTTAGAAATCTATGAGCATGTATAACAAATTAAGAGAAAGTGTGGAAATGACAACATCACATGGCCTTTTTGTTTTTAAAATTCAAAACTTAGGGGGTTTCCTGGTCATTAATTTCTCACATAATTAAACCTAACAAAAAAACTCAACCCTTTGCCGCTGTTTTCTCTTCGTCAACCTCCATTTCCACTACATACTTTTTATCGCATGCATATTTTCTCTTTGTCAATGCTACACTAAGTTTACTAATGTTTCAGTCCATGTTAAGACATTGATTATGATCTAACATGCAATCTTTAGTTATCGAAGATTTTTATTGTTGTTTCGGCAAGATCAAGATAAAAATCAATGGCATTAGATCTAACACGCTTTACGCTTTAATATACTTTGATTTTTACTATTGTTTATCTGGAATGAACTATTGTGGTTTAATTTGAACTAACATACAGGGTTTGGAAGAATCAATCGATTGATGACTAGAGTAGTTTTGCATAGAGGTGATATTAAACTTGTTGTTTACAATCTATTCATCTTTATGGAGTACATGGTTTGTAATATTACTATTTTTTTTTTTTTTTTAAAAAAATTAATGTGTTACGTGACTAACAATATCCAGGAGTGAGCAATAACCGAAAACAGATGTAACCAACCCAAATCAATTGAAAGCTAAATTATCCAAACAACCGAATTAACTTAAAATTGGTTATCGGATTTTTTTTATACCATTAGTTAACCAAACTAAAAATCAAACATTTCATATATTCTTAGCTTCCATTTCATGTATTTATAGCTTTATACCCTCATTTCATTTACTTATAAGCTAAAATTTTAGACAAAGTTTGGTTTTGTTATTAAAAAAATTAACTGAACCTAATTAAAAACCAACAATCTTACAAAATAAACTGAACCAGTTAGCCAATTGGTCAATAAGATCGTTTAGCCGATGACTTTCGTTTTGTTGAGACTAATAACCAAACTAAACCGAACCATACACCTTTAAGAAATGTTTGAGTCCCCCGCCGCATCGCGCGGGTATCCTGCTAGTAAAACACAATGTAAAACATGGAGATTTATGGGTTTCTTATGGAATTCGTAAAAATAAAATAACAGACCTTGTGAGTTTTTAAAGGTAATAATATTTAATTGGTTGAAGATTTGAAATCAAATCCCTAAAATCACTCCCAACATTAAAATGATTGAAAAATATAATATTAATGTTATGTGTATAATTACATAATTAACCTTCACATTAACTTATCCTAATGCCACGTGTTGTTAGGCCTTTTTATCCTGATTACGAATTTTATCCTTTGTATCGAAACCTCAATCTATATACATATATATATATATATATGTATATATAGTGGAATGATCATTTCAAAACACTAAATTATTGCGAGAACCAAAAAAACAACTCCAAATCATTTTATTTCCTAATTTTCAGCTCATATTTTTTTCTTTTTTTGTTTCTTATATTCATAAACGAACATTATATACATAAAAAACTATCAAACTAATGTTTTCGTATGTCTTTTACAAACCTACATACATATAGATTATGTATCCTACATATATGTAGGTTACATAAATAATTATTTTTATTCATATTATGTTTTGAATTCCGATGTAAGAATAAATAAGATTACGTTTGTAACATCAATTTTTACTGTTTAGTTGTTTATGATTGAAAAAATGAGTGATTCATTTTGTTCTGCGTGTTCTCGCAATAAATAGTTTTCTCTATATATCCTTACCCTATATATGTGTGTGTAATCCTCAAGGCAAGAGGAGAAGAAGAAGAAAAATAAAAAGACATCACACAGTGGTAGGGGCAGAAACAAAGCAACATCTCATGGTGGTATTGATTAGAAATAACAAGATACAATATTTAAATGTCATTCCAACTTTGGCCAGGTGGCTAAGGCTTTTGCTTCTTGGAAGAAGACCTAGGTTCAATTCCTAGAATGAGGTACATTATCATTAATTTAGTGTAATTTAGGAGTAGAGTATCATTCGTCGTTAAAAAAAAGCAACATTGGAACGTTTAGATACTCTAAAATGTCTTTCTGTTTCCATTAGTATTTTACTACTACGGCGATACTCTTGAATAGACACATCGGTTTACATGGACGTTCTTCTTAGCAAGAATTATTGCAATAAGATAATGGCTAGGAGGATTTGAAAGACATTATGGCACTAAGATTTCCAAGGTTTAGCCAAGGCTTAGCTCAGGACCCCACTATTCGTCGGATTTGGTTTGGTACTGCTAGCGTGCATGACTTTGAAAGTCATGATGATATTACTGAGGAACGTCTTTATCATAATATTTTTGCTTCTCACTGTGGGCAATTAGGACGTTCAGAATCTCTTTCATGTAGCTTGGCAAGGAAATTTTGAGTCATGGGTACACGACCCTTTACATATAAGACATATTGCTCATGCAATTTGGGATTCTCATTTTAGTCAACCAGATATAGAAGCTTTTACTCAAGGGGGTGCTCCTGGACCAATGAATATTGCCTATTCTGGTGTTTATTAGTGGTGGTATACAATCGGCGTACGAACTAATGAAGACCTTTATACTGGAGCTCTTTTTCTATTATTTATTTCTGCCATATCTTTAATAACGGGTTGGTTACACCTACAACCGAAATAGAAACTGAGCGTTTCTTGATTAAAAATGCAGTATTTCGTCTCAATCATCATTTATGAGGACTCTTCGGCGTAAGTTCCTTGACTTGGATAGGGCATTTAGTAACCAACTCTACATTATACTTGTTATGGATTTCTTAATTACACTCACCATAGATTACCAATGGAGTTCATATATCATGGCTGTCAATAAAGACTTTTCAAGTAACTAGAAATCATGTTTCATGTGCAATGCCGACATAATTATCTAGTAACATGTTACAAGATAAACAAAGTTTTGGCATGTCTTATCAAAATAACTTGTTGACCATTAAACCTGTTCGACATTTCAAATGGTCACGAAACCCATTAAGAAATCAGATAGACGCTTTTGAAGAGTCATAGCGGGGTGTCCACCGATTCAAAGGTATCCTTTTGAACTATTACCTTATGACAACCACAACCACAACCCTCAATAGATGTGACTGACACAGATCGGTGCATTCAATAGAACCAACAGACACGAACCAGCCAAACTGTTGCGCCCTTCAAACCCACACAGGCCGCTGTGATTTTTTGAACCTACCAAACTGTTGCAAATGCAAGCCAATTCTATGTTTTTCCTTTCTATTTTTCATAAGATTCAACCCAAAAGAAAACAAATGTAACCTACCAAACTGTTGCAGTCTAATTCTATATTTTCTTTTTCTATATTTCATAAAGAGTTGAACCAAGAAAATACACATATGTTTTTGTCATTTTAAGATATTCCATAACAGTTTAATTCTTTTATCATACTACGGTTGATTCCAACTCCATGATGACACAGATGAACGAAACAAGTGTGACCATAACATAAGAAGCTTTTAATGGCGTTGTAAACATCTTAATGCTTAAACGGCCATTATCATTCAGATTTCCAAATTGCAACCTCCATGAACCCATCTTCAGTAGCACACGCTCTGAACATACCAGTTGTATTAAAAGGCATGGTAACTTCACCTGTGGGAGATACAGCTACCAAACCAGTGGTTCCTTTTGGTGTAACCTCGTCAACAATATACGCAGCCGCTTCTTTCAGACTTAACCCTTTGTATTCCATGACTGCAGCCACATCTCTAGCCACCGTCTCACGGATTATGGCTTCGCCTCTGCCAGTTGCAGAAATGGCGCAAAACTTATTGGCATATGTCCCTGCACCAATGATGGGTGTGTCCCCAATCCTTCCCACCATTTTGTTCACCAGACCACCGGTTGAAGTTGCAGCCGCTAAGTTCCCAAGACCGTCTACAGCCACACATCCAACCGTTCCAAGTTTGCTATCCCCATCTGGCACTTTAGGTTTTATAGGTTGTGTATAATCTTGCTACAAGTTAAGTAACAGATACTTTATTTATAAGTATCTCATTAGGCAATATAGTTCCACCATTATATAGAGAAAAAGACATTTTAGGCTGGTTCAAGCCAAAACAGAGAGGGTCAACATAAAACTTTATGTCAGAATTTGTTAAAAAAATTCAATAGATGTTTCATGTACTATTCAACTTCTTCGTCTATTAATTGTTTATTTTGTTGTTATTATAATAATAATTATATCATTATAATAACAATATTGTTTAACAATAACATTCTGCAGGTTTTATACATTCAAATTACACTTCCGGCGACTTTCAACTCATTTCTTTCTAAAATATCCATTTTATTTATTTATTTTGACCTTTATAAAATGAAATATAAATAAAATCATAAAACGGGTCAAATTGCCACCACTAAATTCAGAAGTAACAGTTTTTATATTTATTAATCATACTTTATTTAAATTTAAACCAACTGAGCAGAATGAGCATACCTGAACTCGATTTGCTTCCTTTGCTTGCTTTAGCCTCTCAATATTTTCAGGAGTGATGAAGTGACTCTTATCTACAGTTTCAAGTCCCTAAACAATGTAATTGTAAAAGCATTCAGAACGGAAAAAAGGTACATTGCGATAAATAATGATTATAAACACAAAGATACATGATGCATTGAACATGTATATGTAACTTGCCTGTTCTCTTGCAAAGGCCTCAGCTCCATCAAATGCAAGATAAATATGGGGAGTTTTTTCCATGATCTGTCTTGCCAAAGAGATGGGATTGACGACTGTGGTGACACCGGAAACTGCACCACATCTTTTTGAATTTCCATCCATGATGCACGCTTCCATTTCAACGGTTCCATTGGTGGTCAGAACAGACCCTCTACCAGCATTGAAGTGTGGACAATTTTCTAGCTCGCGCACCTAAGTTCGTACAATGGTTTACAGGCAGTCATGAGTATTAAGACAGTAACTTATTGCAGAAAATGAACAAAGGCCATCTACTGAAATAGACTATGCTAAAACTCATCACATTCAAACCATATATATGCAAACAATCATAAAACGAAACGCAAAAGAAAGTGCACTATTACAATATACAAGCCTTTACTCAGACTTTCAGAGACAGTGGTATCATCAACAACTGATTCTGGATTGTCTTATACGCAAAGGCCACCCACGCCCGCGATCACAAACAGCGTTGATGACCTGGCCTTCACCAACTCGAATGGAAACCCACCGCCCAAAGGCGGTAATACCCTTGGATCGCGCATGACATTTTGTCGCGAACGAGACTCCAACCGATGACTTCCCATAGAGAAAGTCACTGGCGTACCGTTAGAGCACTGCCCCTGTGGTAACTATAATCAATGTTGTAAAACAAGGTTTCTGAGTCCGAGTAATGACTACAAGGTAGGCTGCCAAGTCGATTTCTTCAACTCCGCCTAATTACTCAGAGTCAGAATCGATCAAACGCGAGCAACCTTGGCCAGAATCATATCTATTTTGTCAACTCAGGCCGAGTTTGACTTTAAACAATTAATACAACATAATTTCTATCTCTATCTCTATCATAATAAAGAATGAATATCGTTATTCAAAGAATAATACCAATTTTTGAAATACTTTACTGTTTGAACATGTATTTGTTATTTATGTTGATATTTAGGTATTTTGTTATAAATATTAGTAAACTCACGATATTTGACATATATATATAATTTTCAACGCCCCACTTACGGTGTGCACATATAATGTATATATATGGCCGGCGGGGGGCAAAAGTAAAGTTGCACTAGTTTTAACGTTATTTTACTAATTTCGTGAAAATAACGTTAAAAACGACGGACGGTTAATCATGCATCATGTGGTGGTGTTGATAGCCAAAAGACAAAGTGGTACATGCACCGATCGGGTTTGTCCCGATTGCTAAGTGTTCTGTGTCTTATGTCCAAGGCTTGATACCAAACCACGTCGAGCCGGGGGTCTCACTAGAAGCAGCCTCTCTATTCTTAGGGGTAGAGGTAAGGCTGTCTACATCTTACCTTCTCAAACCCTACCTTAGCTTTGCTATAGGTGGGATTAACTAAGTATGATGATGATGATGATGATGTAATTTTCAAAAGCTAATTTCTATATAATCTACCATGTCCAAGTACTCGCAACGCACCTAGCGACTTCTACAACCATGACTACAATAGATAATAAACTAGCCAAACAGAGGTTCGTTTTAACTATATAAACCTAATGATGATCAGCAACCAACCACAAAACAGTACCTTCATGTGTAAATTGAAATTGAAGTGAATATTATTAGTATTATTATTATTTAACATTTTCCAATAGCACGATCACAATCAGGACAATCATATTAACAACAATTATGAGATAAGTTATGATTAATATACCACAAGTTCAACGACATCTAAGGCAGAGTGTTTGGCGTTAAGAGCGGAGACACCGATATCAAGTATACGGCGGAGGGCGGCTTCTCGAGGCTCACGCCGTTCCGGTGGAATATCCACCGGAATGTCGCCGGCTCCGCCGTGCAAAGCGATCGCCCATCCCATTCTTCTTACTACTTCCTTTCAGTTCTCAAAAGTGTGTGAAACCTCTCCCCTTTTTATATTGTCCTTTCTCTGATTGTTAATTTTATTGCACTATTTTTTATTTTATTTTTTTGACGGAATTGGATTTTAATAACCTAAACTATTTAAAATTGGTTATTAGCACCTCCAACTAAAAAATTGGTCACATATAACCTGAACTATTAACTCATTGGAATCTAACAACCAATTGACTGACGGCGTTAGTGGGTTGGCTGACGTGGCACCAGTTGCTGATGTGGCATGCCACATGTCAATCCACGTCAGCATGCCATGTCAGCAACTGGTGCACACGTGGATTGACACGTGGCATGTCACATCAGCAACTGGTGTCACGTCAGCCAACCCACTAACGCCGTCAGTTAATTGGGTGTTAGATTCCAATAAGTTAATAGTATAGGTTATATGTGACTAATTTTTTAGTTGGAGGTGCCAGTGACCAATTTCAAATAGTTTAGGTTATTAAAATCCAATTCCCTTTCTTTTTTTACCTAAAATGTTATATCTCGTATGCTCCTATTAGATCAATAATTCTAAATTACGTTGTTCTCTTCGAGGTTTAATATTATTGGGGTATTCCAGGCCAAGCTTGCGTAGTGCACTTGGGTACATTGGTTTTTCGGTAACACCTGCGGCACTCCTTCAGTTTGTGATTTTGGTGACTACTACCCGATGTATCGGTTTTTGTGAAAAGTGAGGTGAATATGGATAAAGAGAATTCGGTACTTCTCTGACATCATCCCAAGTGATTTCGTTTTTTTAACGAAAACGAGTAAAAGTGAGACGTAATGATTTAATTAGTTCTTTCAAGTTGAGTCCTTTAGGTTGTGCCCCTAGTACCCTTAGGGCATAAGGTGGCATAGCGGCATACTGCAAATCCTGTAGGTGGTCTTGAAGGTGAGGCGGTGTTCTTGCTTGTCTCAAAGTGTCACATCACCCCCTCCATTTCGAGCCTCACTCTCGTCTCGCTTTTTTCTTCATTGTTTCTTATCTGCTTCAACATGACCCATCATGTTTTCACCATCCCATCTCGAGATCACACTTTACATCACCTTCCACCTTAGAGTAATTCATTATTGTGGCATTCCATCCTGCACCATCTAACTCCACTGAGTCCACTCCTCACACTTAAGAGAGTATTTGTTTAAAAAGTTATATGTAAAACTATACATATTAATTAAATATGTGCAAGTGATATGCATAAATGAGCATTTAAACTATTTTGTTCATTATTCTATCAGTATTTTATGTATGATATTGATTAGTAAACACTTTATGTAATTTAAAATGGATGCGGAATCTATTAGTATTTTCACTTTTGGATTCTCTCTCTGACGTGGATTGACATGTGGCATGCCACATCAGCAACTGGTGCCACGTCAGCCAACCCACTAACGCCGTCAGTTAATTGGGTGTTAGATTCCAATAAGTTAATAGTATAGGTTATATGTGACTAATTTTTTAGTTGGAGGTGCCAGTGACCAATTTCAAATAGTTTAGGTTATTAAAATCCAATTCCCTTTCTTTTTTTTACCTAAAATGTTATATCTCGTATGCTCCTATTAGATCAATAATTCTAAATTACGTTGTTCTCTTCGAGGTTTAATATTATTGGGGTATTCCAGGCCAAGCTTGCGTAGTGCACTTGGGTACATTGGTTTTTCGGTAACACCTGCGGCACTCCTTCAGTTTGTGATTTTGGTGACTACTACCCGATGTATCGGTTTTTGTGAAAAGTGAGGTGAATATGGATAAAGAGAATTCGGTACTTCTCTGACATCATCCCAAGTGATTTCGTTTTTTTAACGAAAACGAGTAAAAGTGAGACGTAATGATTTAATTAGTTCTTTCAAGTTGAGTCCTTTAGGTTGTGCCCCTAGTACCCTTAGGGCATAAGGTGGCATAGCGGCATACTGCAAATCCTGTAGGTGGTCTTGAAGGTGAGGCGATGTTCTTGCTTGTCTCAAAGTGTCACATCACCCCCTCCATTTCGAGCCTCACTCTCGTCTCGCTTTTTTCTTCATTGTTTCTTATCTGCTTCAACATGACCCATCATGTTTTCACCATCCCATCTCGAGATCACACTTTACATCACCTTCCACCTTAGAGTAATTCATTATTGTGGCATTCCATCCTGCACCATCTAACTCCACTGAGTCCACTCCTCACACTTACGAGAGTATTTGTTTAAAAAGTTATATGTAAAACTATACATATTAATTAAATATGTGCATGTGCAAGTGATATGCATAAATGAGCATTTAAACTATTTTGTTCATTATTCTATCAGTATTTTATGTATGATATTGATTAGTAAACACTTTATGTAATTTAAAATGGATGCGGAATCTATTAGTATTTTCACTTTTGGATTCTCTCTCTGACGTGGATTGACATGTGGCATGCCAAATCAGCAACTGGTGCCACGTCAGCCAACCCACTAACGCCGTCAGTTAATTGGGTGTTAGATTCCAATAAGTTAATAGTATAGGTTATATGTGACTAATTTTTTAGTTGGAGGTGCCAGTGACCAATTTCAAATAGTTTAGGTTATTAAAATCCAATTCCCTTTCTTTTTTTACCTAAAATGTTATATCTCGTATGCTCCTATTAGATCAATAATTCTAAATTACGTTGTTCTCTTCGAGGTTTAATATTATTGGGGTATTCCAGGCCAAGCTTGCGTAGTGCACTTGGGTACATTGGTTTTTCGGTAACACCTGCGGCACTCCTTCAGTTTGTGATTTTGGTGACTACTACCCGATGTATCGGTTTTTGTGAAAAGTGAGGTGAATATGGATAAAGAGAATTCGGTACTTCTCTGACATCATCCCAAGTGATTTCGTTTTTTTAACGAAAACGAGTAAAAGTGAGACGTAATGATTTAATTAGTTCTTTCAAGTTGAGTCCTTTAGGTTGTGCCCCTAGTACCCTTAGGGCATAAGGTGGCATAGCGGCATACTGCAAATCCTGTAGGTGGTCTTGAAGGTGAGGCGGTGTTCTTGCTTGTCTCAAAGTGTCACATCACCCCCTCCATTTCGAGCCTCACTCTCGTCTCGCTTTTTTCTTCATTGTTTCTTATCTGCTTCAACATGACCCATCATGTTTTCACCATCCCATCTCGAGATCACACTTTACATCACCTTCCACCTTAGAGTAATTCATTATTGTGGCATTCCATCCTGCACCATCTAACTCCACTGAGTCCACTCCTCACACTTACGAGAGTATTTGTTTAAAAAGTTATATGTAAAACTATACATATTAATTAAATATGTGCATGTGCAAGTGATATGCATAAATGAGCATTTAAACTATTTTGTTCATTATTCTATCAGTATTTTATGTATGATATTGATTAGTAAACACTTTATGTAATTTAAAATGGATGCGGAATCTATTAGTATTTTCACTTTTGGATTCTCTCTCTTGTTTGGATTCCACCGGTCAGTGGTGGAGAATATTAGATCACTATAGATTCTTATAAAAACACACAAAAAAAAAGTCGGCATATATAAAGAAATTAAGCTCAAGATCTTTTTATTATTTATTTGATTTACTAGCTGATTACCCCGGGAGGGTCCCGGGGTTGAAAAATATAACCATTCTAATAATACTAATACTAATACTAATACTAATACTAATAGTAATAATTATTACTCTTGTAATTAAATAAATAAAAAAATAATCTTGTTATAAGGTGACACCATGTGTTGCAGTGTTGCACGATTCTTTCTCCTAGCTTCTCTTGATGAAGTATACCTATCCATCTTTAGAAGAGTAAAATTCCAATGATAGCATGACGATTGGGCTGAATTTCAACATCGTAGATAAGAAGCTGGTTTAAAAGAAAAAACATGATTAATGAATAACCTGAACACTTTGTGTTTTTTGTTTCCTGTATGAACGAAACCCCACAAAAAATAGTCGTTTTTTTTTCTCCGTTTTTTATATAGCACTATGGTACTCGTTGAAAAGATAATAAAACGCTCGTTAATTTGGTGTAATTTTTTTCTTTAAAAAATCTCGTATATAAAAGATACTAACGTTTAAAAATTATGGAAGAAAATATGAGAGAGAAAATTTTAAATTTGTTTTTAAATTATTTTTTCCTAAAATAACTCAATCTCTTTTTAGGGTTTTATCTTTTTCTTTTTTTATTAAAAAACAAAATAATTCAAAATCACTAAAATCTTACAATTATAATGCCACGTGGCAGTTTCATGGAGAGGCTGAAGGCACCATTACACGCCACGTCAGCAACGTTCAATTCTTATATATAGATTAATAGATAATAGATAACTAGCGGGGTTCTCGCGCGCGTTGCCGCGCGTTCGCTGTCATTATTGTTTTGATTTATTAGAATACCAATGCAACAATGTTAGCCTAACCGACAAAAAAAAATGTGAAAAAACGATTACATCAAACCAAGTCTCAAACCTATATAACCCAATTTTGTGTTTTATTCCTGCCCAATTAATTTTAACATCAAATATTGTTGCGGAAAAGGAAAGAAAAAATAGAAGGCCCAATGACCGGTCTCAAACGTATGATCTCTAGGTAGGAGAATGACTTCATGGTGTCGGTATCACGGTTAAATAGCATTAGCATCCCTAATAATACGATTTTTTTATTACAATTTATAAGTAAATACAACTCCTTGGATTATATAAAAAGTTGTTCAATCAAGTTAATGGTGCATCATTTTTTATGTTATTTTTTCTAAACGCTACAAAATAATTAGCAACCTTAAATTAAATTATTAATATGTATCGAATTCTTCATACAACTTTCTTTGATATTTAGTAGGTATTATCCTTCCAATTTTACAAACGTCAACTTCATACTTCACAGGACACATTTTATCTTTGTCTCTCTTCTGCTTCTAGTCACTCTACAACAATTTACCATTAAAAAGTTCGAAACTGCTAATTTCATCCAAACCACTCTCTCTCTCTGTGTCAAGCCGTCGGCCACCCCGAACCTCCCTGAAAATCTGACCTCCTCTCCGCCAACCACACCTGACAAATAGCTCGTTTTATAAATTAGTCAGCGTTAGGCAATCGTTTTTTAACATCGAAACCTCGCTTGAAAGCACGTCTCTGCGAAAAAAATTGTAGTTCCAACACAGGACAACAATCAGGACCCAGCAAAAGCGGATATAGTCGATCAAAAAAGAAGAGAGGAAAGAATTACCTATAGTAAAATCGAGGCAGACGGCGAAGGGGGAAGCAGTAAAACGACAAAGAGGAAATACGGTAAATATGATCGGTAAAAGGATCGTTGAAAGTGGTGAGGAGAGAGCATTATGTGTCTAATATATAAATGAGAAGGGGTGGACGTGTTGGTGGTAAAAAGAGACATCTGTGAGCTTTGTTGGATGCCACATATGTTGAATGTCACGTAATAGAACACGTAGCAAAAATGTGGGATGACTACAAAAGATGAGAAGATGCCATTCCCTATTACCCCTAAATACTTAAAAATTTACAAAGATACCATCTTACTATTCATCTAAGTCTTCAATAATACAAAGTATAATAGATAATAGATAATAGATTATTTCTTTTTTCCAAACTAATGCGCCGTATTTCAGAGAAATTGTCCCTCCATTTTTTACCTTAAACCCACTTTTTATATACACTTCGCTAAATATTAGTATATTGTTCTACTATTGGTATTCTACGCATGTTACACTTACACTAATGAAGTAATGATACAATCAACTTGTGATATGACCTCTCCTCTTTAATCATCGTCACCATCTTGATGTAATGGTCTCTTGACTTCATATGAAGATATCACTCTCATTTTCGATCCACATTCAAGGTGGGCCTTATCAGTTATCACCCATCTTGTGTGCTAGTACTACCATATGTGGCAAGTTCTTGTGGAGGCGTAATCACTACTTAGATCTCCATTCCATAGGTCAACAAAATCTATACGAAGATTAGTGTTGAAATATGTACATTGATGGACCGCAGGATCGATTGAGGGAAAAGATTTGAGAGAGAATATGAAAACTAGAAATCAATACATATATTCAAATGATACAAATGTTAGGGTATTTATACATATGAAGGGGTGTGTCCCCTTGACCCTTAACCGACGTGTCGGTTCATTAACAAACAAACATGACCCTTGACTAAACTTAGGATATAATATATACTTAGGGTATAATAGATATAATATGGAAATAAGAATTATGTTATGTCTAACATTCTCCCCCCTAATTCTTGATTTCCCCAAGGTCTTCAACTCCTATGAGACTTCGCATCTCGAGAAATTTTATTCTTGGTAGTGCCTTGGTGAGTATATCTGCTCTCTGCATCTCTCCACTGATGTGATCAACTTGTATCTGCTCGTTCTCTATGCATTCTCTGATAAAGTGATACCTTATGTTGATGTGCTTTGATCTTCCATGAAATACTGGATTCTTCATAAGTTGTATTGCTGACTTGTTGTCTACTAGTAGTGTGATCTTCTTTGGTTGTTCACCTGTGAGTTCGCTGAGTACTCCTTGTAGCCATATAGCTTGACATGCTGCTGATGTAGCTGCCATAAATTCTGCTTCGCATGATGATAGTGCTACTGTACTTTGTTTCTGACTTGTCCATGTGATAGGTGAATCTTTGTAACAAAATATTGTTCCTGTTGTTCCTTTTCCGTCGTCTTGATCTCCATAACTGCTGTCGCTGTATCCAGTGATTTCTGCTTCTTTGCTTCTGCTGTATTGAATTCCATAATTCAATGTGCCTTTGATATATCTTATCAAGTGTTTGACTGCCTTCATGTGAGTTGTCTTCGGTTTCTCCATGAATCTACTAATGTATCCAACTGCGTAGGTGATATCTGGTCTGGTATGTGTAAGATACCTTAAGCTTCCAATTAGCTTTCTATATTCTGTTTCGTTGACTGGTTCACTTTCATCTTCTTTAGTGAGCTTTAGACCTGATTCCATTGCATATTTTGTTGGATTGCAGTCTTCTAGTCTGGCTTCTTTGATAACTTTCTTCGCGTAGGCTGATTGCTTCAATTGTATCTTTCCTTGTGTTTGGCGTACTTCTATCCCTAGATAGTAAGTGAGTGGTCCTAAGTCACTCATTTCAAACTTGCCTTGCATTTCTTTCTTGAAGCTTGATATGTCCTTGATTGAACTTCCTGTCACTATTATGTCATCGACATAAACTCCTATAATTATTGTTGACTCCTTTGAAGTTCTCTTGTATACTGCTTGCTCTTGTGGACATCTTTTAAATCCAATTTCCTTTAGGATGTTGTTCAGCCTTATGTTCCATGCTCTTGGTGCTTGCTTCAAACCATATAGAGCTTTCTTTAGCTTGTAGACTAGATTTTCTTTTCCTTTCTTTACAAATCCATCTGGTTGTGAAACGTAGACATCTTCCTTTAATTCACCATGTAAGAATGCTGATTTTACATCTAAGTGATGTACTTGCCATCCTTTCTGTGCTGCCAATGCTAATAGTAGCCTGATTGTTTCCATTCTTGCAACGGGTGCAAATACTTCATTGTAGTCTATACCTTCTTGTTGTACGTATCCTTTTGCTACTAATCTGGCCTTATGTTTGGTGATTTGTCCACTTGCATCTCTCTTGACCTTAAATACCCATTTTAGACCTATTGGTTTCTGACTTGAGGGGAGTGTAGTCAGTGTCCAAGTGTTGTTCTTTTCTATAGAGCCTATTTCGCTTTGCATTGCTTCTATCCATTGTGGGTAATCTGCTGCTTCTTTGTAGTTTGCAGGTTCTTCATCGTAAGCTAAGTACGGATGTTCATATTCTTCTGGTCTAAGAGGCTGTGTGGCTGCGTAGATGTCATTAAGTGATCTAAGGGCTCGTATTGGTCTATGCTGGGAGCCTGGTGAGTCTTCTAACTCTTGAGTGCTTGATTTAGCTACTGGATCACTTGTCGGCGTTTCTTGAATTGTTATTGGAGTTCGTGTAGCTGTGATTGGACTACTGAAGAATTCGTTGTCACTTTCACTGTCTTCATTGTCCTCATTACTTTGCTCTTGTACAGCTTCACTTTCGTGATCTCCATAAACTTCGAATCTTGTCCAAGATGGTTCGTCATTGCTTCCTTCTTTCAAATAATTGTTGTTCCAATCCCATGGTTCGTTTTCTATGAATTGGACATCTCTACTAATGTGTATCTTTTCTTCTATGGGATCATATAATCTATAGGCTTTGGAACCATTTTCGTTTCCTAGATGTACCATTTTCTTACTTCTATCTTCTAACTTCTTTAAGTAGGGCGTTGTTACCTTAGCATATGCTATGCATCCAAATACTCTGATGTGTTTGATGTTGGGTGCTTTGCCTTTTACTGCTTCGTAGGGTGTCATACCCTTGAGTGCTTTGGTAGGTAACCGATTCTGGATATAAATAGCTTGTCTTGTTGCTTCTGCCCATAAGTTCTGTGGTACGTTCATAGCCTTTAACATGCTTCTGGTCATACTCATTATTGAACGGTTCTTTCTTTCTACTACACCGTTCTGCTGAGGTGTATAAGGTGCTGTAAGCTGTCTAAGGATTCCTTTATCCTCACAATATGCGGTAAGAGCTTTAGAAGTAAACTCTCCTCCACGATCCGTTCTTAGTCTTTTGAGCTTGTGACTTGTCTCTGTCTGAGCTTCGCTTAGAAACTTCTTGAAAATTTCATAAACTTGATCTTTTGACTTAAGCATGTAGATCCACATAAATCTTGAATAATCGTCAACTATCAGGAAGAAATAGTTGTTGCCTGCTAATGATGTGGGTGTGATCGGTCCACATAGGTCTGCATGTACGAGTTCTAGAGGTCTTGTAGCTCTAAAATTCGCTTGAGAGGGAAATGGAAGTCTGCTTTGCTTTCCCGTAATACATGCATCACATACTTGAGATGGGTGTTGGATCTTTGGCAATCCATGTGCCATTCCTTTTGTGCTTAGTTGTCTTAGTGAATCAAAATTCACGTGTCCCATACGTGCATGCCATAGCCATGCAGGTGTATCTATTTTAGCTTGTAAGCAAATTGGACTAGTTATTCTGAGCTTTACCTTGTAGAGTCTATTCTTTGCTTTTGGGACTTTCATCAATAGGTTATTGTAGGCGTCGTAAATCCATAAATGTTCGTTCTCCATAATTACTTTGCAACCTGATTCTGTGACTTGCCCGAGGCTTAAGATGTTGCTTTTGAGTGTTGGAATGTAGTATACTTCTGTGACTAATCTTTGTTCTCCATTGTTGCATTCCAATACTATTGAGCCTTTACCTTTGATGTTAACACACGATCCATCTCCAAATTTTACGCTTCCTGCTATCTTTTCGTCTAACTCTGTGAAATAGGAGCGTCTTCCTGTCATATGATTGCTTGCACCATTGTCTAAATACCATACTTCGTTTACATCTTCTTCATTGCGATAGCGTTCTGGTATTATCTTCTTTTCTTCAAGAACTATACTTCTTTCTTCACCAACTGTCATAAGTAATGTGGGATCCTCTTCTTCCATTACTAGGTGAGATTCTTCTTGCTTATTTCAAGGTTTAGGACATCTGGGAGCTATATGTCCTAATTCATTGCAGTTGTAACATCTTATACTGCTGCCATCTCTTTTGGGCTTGTAACTACTGTCGTCATGACGATTCTTAGTGGGATTTCTATCACCTTTGTGATCTTGATAGCCATTTCTGTCAAAGTTCTTCTTCTCATATCTTTGACTCTTATTGAACTTCCTAAAGTTCTGTCTACCTCGATTCTGATTGTAGTTCTTGTTGTTGTTGCTGAAAGGCCTTCTATCTTGCCTTGTAAATAACAGCTTCTCTTGACTTGCGGGTCCATATTTCTTTTCATCTCTTGACTTGAGACGTTCTTCGTAAGCTTTAAGTCTTCCAAGCGCTTCATCTAACGTCATGGAATCTATATCTGAGTACTGCTCTATGGACGCAATAATCTGTAGGAACCTTTCTGGTATGGAGTCCAGCAATTTTCGTACCAAGACTGACTCTTCAATTTTCGTTCCTAGGGTTTTTGACTTTGTACTAATCGCACCTAACCTACCAGCAAACTGGTCTATGGTTTCTGTCTCTCTCATTGTTATCATCTCAAATTCTGTGCGTAATGATTGAAGTCTTGCTTTCTGGACTCGGTCAATTCCAATAAATCTTGTCTTTAATGCATCCCAAATTTCTTTCGCTGTATTATGTGACGCCACTTGCATCACCATATCTTCTGGAATTGCCTGGAAGAGATAGGCAATCGCTGTCCTATCCTTCTTTGCATCTACTGTCGACGTGCCTTCTGTGGGTTCCACTACTTCCCAAAGGCCGTTGGCACTCAATATTGCCTTTACACGAACAGCCCAAATCGTGTAATTCGTAGATGTCAACATCGGTGTTTGGAGGCTGAAAGTGAGAGTCTCCTTCGTGACTGTCTCTTTCGGTGTCGTATCTTTCGACATTGTGGGTTTAGTGGGAGTTTTCTGCGGACTTTTAGTCTTTTTCTTCCCTATTGTCCAAATCTAATTATGGACTACCCACGCTTTAGGAACTTTGTTCGACTACTTTTGTCAAACAAATTTTCGACCCTTTCTTAAAGTCGATAACGGTATTGATATTCAAGAAAAACTATATAGTTTAACAAATTTTTGATATTTTGTAAGGCCTTGAACAATAATACCAAAATGGTTTTGTCAAACTTATGTAGTTTTGTAGGTTTTGATTATCAATAAATGTTCCTTTCAATAAAATTCTTAATAATCCTCCAACAATTTTGATTAGTGTTCTTCTAATAACACTCAATCTATAAAACACCCTTCTAAAACAAACCCCTATTGTTTGTTTACTATTCTGACTTCAAAAAAATAAAATTGTGTTTCGGATCAGTGAACAGAACCCTTAACTTTCACTGATTACACTTCTTATAATATCCCTCTAAATATATAATATTGTTTTGTGTTTGTTGACTTCAAAAAGTCAACCTTCTTCACAACAACTACTGCCCGATACAAACCCTTTGATCTTTCCGAGTTTGTATGATCCGATTCAACCTCTGATAATACCGGATCCTTCTAACAAGTCCTACTAACTTGTTCTAATAATCGAATACAAAAAATTTCAAAGAAAAATTTGTTTCTTAAAACCCGAAAAGAAAAAATTTTAATCCTTGAATAAACTTTGGTGTTTTAATAAAAATTTACAGAAATGATTCTGTTTTGTGTCAAAGATTGATCGAAGATAAGTTTCAAAGTATGAAACTTGGTTTTTTTGTTTATAAAAAATTTGGCGGGAAAACTAAATTTGACGAACAAAACAGAGTATGAAAAATTTTCTTGATTTCTGATTTGGATTAACGTTTTGTGTATTCGATTATGATAGTCTAATAGGGCAGGGATATATATAACCGTCTTTGATGTGATTAAACGATTCGTTCCGGTTCCGGTGTCTTGCCGGAGAAGATGAAGTTGGCCGGAAAAAACTGTCCGGTTCTTTATCTTCTTCTTCAAACGGTTATAACTCTTGTGTATTGATCTTCTATTGATCCTGAATTGGCTTGTGATAATTGTTCCACCGAATAATAACTTCTGCGTCGGTCTCTGTTAATCGGAGAAAAAACAGAGGATCGAACTTCGATCGTCTTCTTCTTTATATCTTCTGTAATTAATGGAACAAATGATAAACTGATGCTCTGATGCCAAATGATGGACCGCAGGATCGATTGAGGGAAAAGATTTGAGAGAGAATATGAAAACTAGAAATCAATACATATATTCAAATGATACAAATGTTAGGGTATTTATACATATGAAGGGGTGTGTCCCCTTGACCCTTAACCGACGTGTCGGTTTATTAACAAACAAACATGACCCTTGACTAAACTTAGGATATAATATATACTTAGGGTATAATAGATATAATATGGAAATAAGAATTATGTTATGTCTAACATTCCTGTTTTGCATCTATAAGACTTGGATTAATGATGAATGATGAACATGAGTATGCACAAGATGTGTGCAGTGACTCGCAAAGATAAACAGAGGGTGAGAGAATTCTAATATTATGCAAACTAACAATAATATCCCACACAAACAAATGATACACATATGAGGGTATTTATACCCAAGGTACTATGACGGTTATTTAACCGTTTACAAACTAACCGACACAACTAATATTAACCGACATGTCTATGAGACGCAACTTCTGTTTTGGCGCCTCTTCTGCAAGGTTTGACTTTCTGAAGTCAACCGTATGATATGATTAAAATCTTGATTAAACTCTTTCCAACATTCTCCCCCTTAATCAAGTAATCTTAATCATCTTTACTCTGTTTATGTTCATCCTTAATTAGGGCTGTTCAAATCGCTCGCCGCTCGTGGATCGCTCGTCGCTCGTTCGGAAAATGCTCGAAAAATGCTCGTTCGATCTTCCGCTCGGTTGTATATGAGCCGATCGGCTCGGTTCGGTTTGTAAATGAGCCAAGCACGAGCAAAGGTACGCTCGGCTCGGTTCGGCTCGAATAAATTTTTATTTATTTAATAATAAATATATACACAATTTACAGATAAATTTATGGCTTTATATATAAGATTCTATTGGATTTGATTCGATATATGCAAACAGAATATAACCAGCACACTTAACACAATAAAAAAATTTAACACTATATTTAATAGTAAAACAATAAGTCACGAGGTGACAGTCTTTACTTCTTTATGTTGATAGTCGTCCATCGCTAATTGTCGCTTGATATCACACCTACGTCACAATGAAACAACTGTTGTCTGACGAATGCTCATCACCTCACCAGCCTCAATCTAAGCCTCATCCTTGGACACTGGGATCTCAATATTAGTGTTATCAGTGGACATTTTGACCTTAGTTGTCACCCGACAATGAAAACATCGAAAGAAACATCCCAATTTTATAATCGTCCATATTATTCTCCGCTCGATTCTCGCTCGGCGCTCGCTCGAAAAATTTGCGCTCGAAGAATGCTCGTTCGGTTTTCGGCTCGATTGTAAACGAGCCGCTCTGCTCGGTTCGGTTTGTAAACGAGCCAAGCACGAGCAAAGCCCCGTTCGGATCGGCTCGGCTCGTGAACAGCCCTATCCTTAATTGCAGTCCTTATCTTCTTCTTCTGATTGATTTTTGAACCATTCTTCAATATCTTCTTCAACTTTGATGCATAATAAGTCGTCACGACTAATCCCTTCTTGATCCACATGATCTTCTGATGCTTCTCTGACTCGCCTGGTCTAAGCATGATGAGGGATAAGATGGAGAGCACCATGTCCATATTCTTCTTTCTAAAATATGCATCTTTAATTCGATAACTCCCTTAAATCGAATTCTTCTTGGGTATGATCGCCTCTGCGCTTTAACCCTTAAATAAACACTTCTCGTGTGTTATAAATGGTTCTTCACTGAATAAAACTTGTTTCGGACATCGCCGGAACTTTGGCCGGAAAACGGTTTCTATCCGTTTTTGTCTTTGAATCCTTTTCGGCCTATGACTGCACCTTTTCTGATAATAACATAATAATATCCAAGTCTGAATCTGAACAAACAATCTCTGATGTTCGTTTCTTATTTCTTTTGATCTACCGATTGAAATTGCAAAATAGGGTATCGGTTTCTTCTACACATGTTTCTTCTTCATCTTCCCGAGAGCGTCTCGCTCTGATACCAATTGTTACTTTCCTGTTTTGCATCTATAAGACTTGGATTAATGATGAATGATGAACATGAGTATGCACAAGATGTGTGCAGTGACTCGCAAAGATAAACAGAGGGTGAGAGAATTCTAATATTATGCAAACTAACAATAATATCCCACACAAACAAATGATACACATATGAGGGTATTTATACCCAAGGTACTATGACGGTTATTTAACCGTTTACAAACTAACCGACACAACTAATATTAACCGACATGTCTATGAGACGCAACTTCTGTTTTGGCGCCTCTTCTGCAAGGTTTGACTTTCTGAAGTCAACCGTATGATATGATTAAGATCTTGATTAAACTCTTTCCAACATACATATCTCCAATTTAATATCAAACATATATATAATTAGTATGAACGTTTTATCTTATTGATTGTGTATTAGTTTAAGTTGCCCGCGCTTCGCTGCGGGGTTGACAGTCGTGTTGGAAGTTTATGAACCGCGCTATCAGTTGTTAGAAAATCTAGCATGTATAGTTCAATGTGATAAGTATCTAGAAGTCTAATATAATTCTGACTGTCAAAAACGGAAACCATAAAGTGACCAGGTTGACAAAGTTTCAAATGTGAAAGAATAAGAAAAAACCATTGTTGAGTTGACTTATCAGGAAAAAGAAATGTGTTTGCATGAGAATTTGTTAAATTCTTAAACAACAATAGATTATTTGCATTCTCTTGGCAATCAGTTTTAATAACGACATGTTATAGCGGTGCCTACTTGCTTCAAACGATAAGAAAAGAAAGTATATATATGGGAGTAATAAGTTTAAAATCTAACTTTTTATATATGAAGTTTTAAAAGACATTAATTTGTATATGAAGTTTAAAAACACAATCGAAATGTGCGACCAAATATTATGAAGTTTAACTTAATTTATCCTTTATTCATTTCAAAATGAAATTCCATTTCCAAAGCTAACTCTTTGATACACACAGCTGTATATAAAGTTCCTAGTATACCATTCATGAGTTTCTTAAAGTAAAGATTCTTCAATCTGAAACTCGTGTGAATCATCGAATGCAAATGCTCCATTGTCAGCTTAATTTTCAATTCCAACTCCTTGTCTCCCACTTTTTTCTAGTAGGCTCTGTCTATCCTTCAAACCTAGTTCGTGCTTGACACAAATACATTGGCCGGAAGAGAGAGAGACGACATTTCCGGTGGCCTTCTGCGGCGACTCCGGCGCCATCGCAACCCGCTGTCACAACTGATTTCTTCCACCTTCTCCCTTCATCTCTGGTTTCAGTCCTAAAACCGTTGTCGATGCAACCGGAAGAAGAAACCTAAGCTACCGAAACATACCTCATCTACCGAAAGTCCGCTTTCTGTAGCAGAAAGGATAGTGGATATATGAGGGGCGAATTCCGGCGTCCAGTGCTCCAGCACGGCAGTGATGGCTTTTTCGTATCCGACGCTATCTTTGTTGAAGCTACTATGAAAATCAGGTGGAAACAAAAGGAAAAAAACAAAACAAAGCAATACGTGGACCAGTGAGTAAAACAAATATAATATTGTGACACTGTAGAAGTGTCGATAGATTAATATATAGTATATATAGATAATTAGTATGAACGTTTTATCTTATTGATTGTGTATTCTTGTAGTTATATAAGGCGTTATATGCTGATGGAGGTGTTGATTGACTTGGGCTAGAAGAATTGGGCTTAAGTAAAAAGATAAGAGTCTTGGTGGACCATTATTGTTCGTGGACTTTTGTTGATAATTGGGCTCAACAGAAAGAGGTGGTGAGCCTGCCTATATAAGGCGTATTATCTCATGCAAGTAGGAGAGACCAAGGGTGTTAGGCGACTTCTTTGCAGCCACCCAGTGACGGATCTTGAACTAAACATCTGGTAGGGCCGGGCTCAATCTGGGCGGGCCGGACTCAATACATATACAACTTTTCGGTAATATTTACACTACGAAACGAAAAAAGAGACTGGGCCGAGGCCCAGTTTTCATACACTAAGATCCGCCCTTGCAGCCACCTATACACAATAAACATATCTCGCTTCAATCTTCCATTAATCCGTAACCAAGAAGAAGTTGTTTACATCATATCTGTTGTGCGGTTGTATGAAGATGGAGTCAGATAATTTCTATTCATCTCTTTTTGGTTTTGTAACTCACCAGATATTTTCTCTCGTCCTAGATAGGCGATTAGGGTTTCTTATTCCGTCTTCTTTATCTGAATAAGATGGTGCTTTGATCTTTATCTATTTCTTTGTTTTGAGAGATATTTTCTCTGCTCTTCTCTCTCACACAATATCACTCTCTTGTTTCTTCCATTCGAGTGTAGGGTTTCATTAATCTAATGTTTTTAGATCTTGTTGTGATATCCAGTATAGATTCTTTGAGTGGTTGTAAAGGATCGTCTAGTTGATGATCTTATGTGAGTTATGAGAGAGTTGTGTTTTTTCTTTGTTTCTAGATTCATTTTAAAACTAGTTCTTTCTTTAATTTAGTCAAGATCTTTGTGTTTAATCTTTAGATCTTAAAATTCTGACAATTATATGTAAATAGTTTTTGTTTACGTAATTTCTTTGGTTATATGTATGTCCGTGATCGATGACAATGTAATGCTTTACTTGATACACTTTGGAGACTACCCTTTATTTAGATGACTAAATAAAATTAATTAACAATGTGTTCCCGAGTTTCATTAAAGGATTGAGGTGGAAAGAAAGTGAAAAATAAGTATGTTTCAAAGTTTCAGTAAAGGAAAGTGAAAAGAGTTTACATAGACCAACTTGACAGCGGAAAGTGAGGCAGAATTAGTTTAAACTTTAAACAGGCATAGCTTCGGCTACGATTAGAGTTACGTGGCACACGAGTAGCGGACACTTGACGATCATGTGGCAAACCACTATAGGTGGGTTGACTTATTGTTCAGGTCCAATTCTCTTTATTAAAGGCCTTGACATTCACGATGAAGATTTACCTCCATTTCGTTGAATTTCAATACTTTTATTTTTTAGTGTAAAACTAGTGAGTTATCCGCGCTTCACAGTGGGAGTTCGGTCCATATTGATTTGGTTCGTTACGGTACCGACACTTGAATAGCAATCGAAAGAAATACACCGAAGAGGACATATATTAACATGCTTTTAACCATAAAAACAAACATGAGTAAGAGTACCAATGCTATTCGACCAATACCGCTTTAGCTAGACTTGGTAAGTTAAATTGATTTTAATAATAATAAATAGATAGTAATGAAAAAAAATATAGTAAAAATGACAAAAATACTAATAAAGTATTATAAGTAAAATTAAAGGTTCAAACAACTATATGTAATAATAAAAAAAACAATCTAATGATCCAATAACCCACTATAAATATACGAGACTGAGGAAGATTGAGATTATACCATTAATAGAGATGAAATTATATATGACTTTGAATGACACAGTAAACACCTACTAATGTAGGTTGTCTACGTGTTTAACACAAATAAACACATGTAATACATAAAAGGACTACGTGTAAGGCAACTAAATGGTCCATCTTGAATTACCACTATTCACAATATGATTTGTTGATTTTAATAATAATAATAAATACATAGTAAGGAAAAAAATATAGTAAAAATGACAAAAATACGTATTATAAGTAAAATTAAAGGTTCAAACAACTATATGTAATAATAAAAAAACAATCTAATGATCCAATTAATGAAAGCCACAAAAGAACCCACTATAAATATACAAGACTGAGGAAGATTGAGATTATACCATTAATAGAGATGAAATTATATATGACTTTGAATGACACGGTAAACACCTACTAATGTAGGTTGTCTACGTGTTTAACACAAATAAACACATGTAATACATAAAGGGACTACGTGTAAGAGCATTCACAACCCATCCCCCATCCCCAACCATATAATTTAAGGAAAAATCATAGTTTTCTAAATTTGCCACTCACTTTTGCAAAATCTCTCACATCCCATTCCCCATTCATATCCCCTATAAGCTTTTTTTATTATTATTTTATTTTTTTTATAACCAACATTAATTCACTCCACCTTTCATTTGTATTATTTTATTATTATTAAATTATATGGGGGAAGGATGGAAGACCCCATATATGGGGGCTCAACGTAGGTTTTTTGTAAATTTTAGAAATGGGGTATGGGGAAAGGGGTTGGGATGGAGTGAGTTTTTGTAGGATTTTCTTAAATTTTAAGAATGGGGGAGGGAATGGGGGATGAGTTGTGAATGCTCTAAGGCAACTAAATGGTCCATCTTGAATTACCACTGTTCAGAATATGATTTGTTAGTTTATAAAATGTGTGAATTCTTGATTGAATCAATTTTCACAGTCTTTTACGCCTTTAATTCCAGTGTCGTTTTTTATTTGTAGCCAAATTTAGAATTCTTTTTCATAGGAGCACTATTGTAAACGTTTAAGGATTCATAGGTTACAACGTTTTTTTCTTTAAAAATCATTCTATTGTTATTTGTTATTTTATTCCTCTCCTTTTATGAAAAATCTATATATAATTCAAGCTCAACCGAGCCAATACACTTTTGACCCGACCTCAACTTGTTTTCAAACCAAGCCACCTTTTTTCCCAACAACCCCAAACCACAACCCTTTTGGACAACCCTACTATACTCCTCCAAGAATCAACAAATAGTCTAAATGATGTACATAAGGGCTAGCATAACAGGTTACACGAACCTGTTAAGACACGAACACAACACGAAATCTAATCGTGTCATTTTTTTTCAAACAAGAACACGAACCTGTGTATAACAGGTTAACACGATAAGAAACACCTAGTAAAACAGGTTAACACTACAAGACATGATAAGAAATACGATAAGACCTGTTAAGACACGAACACGACACGAAAATAAACAGGTTTTAACGTGTCGACCTGTTATAGACACAAAACCTGTTAAGGCCAAACACGAAACCTGTTAAAATCACGCAGGTTCGTGTCAGGTTATCGTGTTCGTGTCTGAATTGCCAGCCCTACTAATGTATAGAAAAATAAAGTTATATTAAACAAAAGTGATATTTTCTAGGGGTGTTCAGAAAAACCGCAAACTAAATAAAAACCGAAAACCGAACCGTAACTATAACCGAAAAAACCAATCCGAACAACGAATTTGGTGTTTGGTTTGGTTTTAACCGAAACCGAATTGCTTATTCGGTGTTTGGTTTGGTTTTTGGTTCTACATTTTTTTTATTTGGATAACCGAATAAACCGGTAAAATAATTAATTATTAAATAATAATAATAATATTTAATAACTCATATATAATATATAAGCCCAAAATATTAAACCCAGCCCAAAATAAATAAAGCCCACCAATTTATAGAGGTAATAATCTGAGTATAAACTAGTAAACTAGG
Organism: Ambrosia artemisiifolia; assembly: GCA_032199755.1. NCBI lineage: Eukaryota > Viridiplantae > Streptophyta > Magnoliopsida > Asterales > Asteraceae > Ambrosia > Ambrosia artemisiifolia. Next base: position 10,295,081 of record CM063522.1, read on the forward strand.
GTTCATTTTACTATTTCTAATTTTTATGATGTTTCTGTTTGCGTTGTTTGATTTTTTGGTTTATATTTATTGCAAACTTTCTTTTCGGATTTTGGAACATATAGGTATATAAGTTAGAGAAAAAAAAACTTCGTTTCAATTTGGTTTGTTTGCTTTTAAACCGAAACCGAACCGAATTCAATTTGGTTGAATTTGGTTTGGTTTTCATATTCCTAATTTAGTTTGGTTTGGTTTTTGGTTTGAGGTACAAAATTTTGAAAACCGAATAAACCAAATCGAATAAACAAAATAAACCGTAAACCGAACCGATGAACACCCCTAATATTTTCTTCTTCTCGATAATTTTGAAGTATAAAACTATTCAAGACCAACTTGTAATTCACTCTATACTTAAAGGTGCAAACTAGACATTGTTGTCATAGTTATATAAACCTCAAAAACAAGCCAAGTGTTGTACGAAATGCTTAGGTTGTTAACTGGACGACTAACCACTTTCAGCAGCCTCACATTCTGTAACAACAACAGGTTTTCAAAGAACAAAAGGCTAATGGTTACACTAATTGTAGCCACCACCATCGACCCGGCCTCTATTGGCCCAGCCTCTGCCCTCCTTTCCATGCCAGGCTGGCACCCCGGCCCCTTTCTCCAGGTCAATTTTTTTGTTCGTGTTCGTATTTGTTTATGTTCGTTTTTAAATAGTATACATAAACGAATAAGCGTAACTAAGATAACTAAAACCAATCAAAAGTTAATGTGTTGGGCCTGAAAATAATATATAGTTCGTTCGTTAAGAAAATGACGTGTTCATGAACACTTATCGAATAAGATTTTTTGAACACGGTAAAAGATTAAAGAACAAGGTGGGAATAGGGTTTCTTATTTTAGTTGTTAGGGTAATATATTAAAGAATAATAATATAAATTGTTTAGATAAAATAAATGTACAAAAATTTGTAATGAACAAAATAAAGAAACGAACACGAATGTTTATAAACACGGTACTGAACGTTAACGAACACAATTGAGTGAACGAGACCTTTGGTCATGTTTGTTCATTTTGACCAATTGAACGAAATTTCTTGTTAATGTTCGTTCATTTATTAAACGAACGGACGTAAACGAACTTCCCACCGTACGGTTCACAAATTGTTCGTTGAACATTTAGTTCGTTTACAACCCTATATAATAGACTAAATTTTAATGTGTCTGACAAATATAAGTGAATGTATTAACGGACATAAACGAATGAAGTTAAACAAACAAATAAATGAGCGAACGTTCATGAACATAAACGAACTTCACACAAAACTCTTTTACAAGCCTAAATTTGGTGTGTTTTTTCGGTGTAGGACATGGCAAGTTTTGTGAACAAAGATGTAAGGCTATTGAAGCATGATTACTCCAATGTTAGGGAGGACCATTTGGATAAGAGGTGGGAGGCTGCAACAGGAGAGGTTGTGGATGAGGTTATATTTCTTAGTAGGCACACTGCTGCCTCGAATCGGCCTGCACTAACTATTCATCCAATTGGTATGTGGTTGTATGATTTATCATTGGATCAAGAATTGTGTGGCACGTTGTTACACGTGTACAAACTGAGTGCTTGTTGTTTGTTACTTTGTTGATTGTGGTGTCTTTTAGGTGTTCCTCATTTGAGAGAAGATGAGGTGCCGCCTGCGGGTGGCAAGCCCGGATGGGCTGCGCCTCCTAATGCACGGATAGGCCCGTGGTTGCGACTGTTAAAGGTCATTGCAGAATCACATAACCTGACTCCTGAATTTGAGGTATGTATGATGTATACCATTTAAACCGTTTGGAAATTGATTAATTTGAGTTTTTGACCGTCCGAATGCTATCCTATAAGTTGTTGAATAGTTGGAACATGTATATGAGTGCTTAAATATGTGTGTGTGTGTACATGTATGCATTATTGTATGTTGTTCTTACTATTTGCTGTCTTTAACATACTATACTCATGGAGAATTGCAGATGATAAATCTTGTTTTCCTTTTGTTTATCTTTTTTGGTTATTGGGCGTAGGTTACATTGGAGGCCACACATCATGGACCTGTAACTGATTCACCCACAATGTTTGTAGAAATCGGTATGTATTTCAAAAGGGATAACTTAATTGTTGCATAATGACGAAGGTTGCTCTTTGGTTTCAGATTAATCAGAAGTGGCATTTTTACCCCATCTGCTTACATATGGGTTGTTTCGGGTTGTATATCATCTCAAACGGGTCGAATCATAATTTAGCTAGAAGATAATGTATCTAGGGGGTTAAAAGTTGTCCAATTCGATTTTTAATATGTACACTTTCTAAATCGTTTTTTTTTTTATTTAGATTATTAATTAACAATTTTGTTCCGGTATTCATATTCATAAAAAGAGGACAAAAAAGTGTTTGAGCTGGCCTGCTTCTACCTATACTAATAAACGACCATTTCAACGGAACCCATTGTACCCATTACCCAACCTTCCTTGGCTGCTTAGTATGTCACCTCTAAGTTTAATCTTTACCGGTGATGGAAGAAAAAAACGAAAGCCTTGTCCTTTTCGGCAACTGATATCTCAGTGTAGAGAAAATTTGCTCATTTGTTCTTTATCCAAAATGAAGTCAATCAAAAAGGGGTGGCGGCGCAGCTTGTTGCCCGCCTACCTACCATCCTTATGTAATTTACCCTTTTTTATCAATGGAAAGAAAATATTATTAAAAAAAAAAATTAGAAACCATTGATTATATGTTTTTTGATGTTATTATATCAGGCAGCACAGAAGAGTATTGGAAGAGGCAGGATGCAGCACAAGCTATTGCTTTAGTTCGGTATCCCTTTTCAGCAGTAGCTTAATTGTACCATAAGATAATGCTCTTATAAGTTATAATTAAAGTTTACTATAACCCTTTCTGCCATGATATACATTAGAATAAAATATGCATACAGCATAATGAAGAATCAAACATGTAGTAAAAGGCCATGAGGGACCGAGGGACACATTTTATGCTTCATTAAGATTTGAACTTTAAGGATGAATTTACTTAAGAAAGCAATCCACTAATAATTTATTTCTAATGTTGCATTGAAGTTAGTTTGGAAAGGACTGGGACTTGATGGAGGAACTCCTGTTGGAGACTGGCGCAGGTAACGGTTACCTTAATTTAGTTTTTCCGTGAGTTTCAACTTTCAACCCATTTACATATGCATGAGTTGATTTGGGCTGTTTACTTTTAACTAGCTGAAAGAACTGTCAAATGGGTTGAACGGATTAAAAATTGTACATCTATTATAAATGCATACAACTTATCGTTTATGTAAAACTCTAGGTTATTATTGTGACAGTATTGTTTTTCATTATCATAATGTTGGTTTTAAAAAGCACGGTCAGACACTGGGTTATCAGAAGAGTCCCTCAGGGTTTGGAGGTGGGGGCTTCTTCCACATGTGGGTCAAAAAAGGATCGAAATTAGGGTCCGGAGGAGACTGATATGTAAAAACCACCAAAGAGAGATCATGAATGGTTTACTTGAAGAAGTCTGATATCTTAAACAGAGAGATGCAGCTTTTGGTTGAATGTAAAATCTATTTCGTTGTACATCGAGCAAGATCTTAGTCACGTACGTGAAGCTCTCAGCTCGTGCCTCAGCTTTCAGGAACTAAACGCCTCGGAGTGCCTCGTGATTTTTAAAATCAATGTTATACTTAAATGCTATAAATAACTAGAAAAAAAATAGAGAAAAGAACATAAAAATGTTTGTGGGCCAACCTAGTGTTGTCTGTTACTAAGACTACTAAAAAAAACCCAAATCAACCTGAAATTTTTTTGACCCGTTACCTAACCTGCTTATCTTCCACCTGTAGTTAAAATACATGGTTGATAACTGATATAGTTGTATACAGAACGAATTGTGTTTTCTGAAGATGTTGGAATCAATTTCGCAAATTTTCTTACTAACGTTTCTAACTTTGATTGTGTAGGAACAATGGGAAAAACAAAATCCTTTTAGGGGTTGGTGGTGGACACTATGTTCCCAGGCATATGGATATTGTTCTGTAAGTTATTACACTTTTACCCAACTTCTTTTTAACTTACTGTTAATACTTTTGCTACACTTTTTAGGGGCATCCCATTGGGTACCTTGATCTAACTGAGTTTACCGTCATAACATCCATGCTTACTTAAGATGTTATATGATTGCAATTTCATGGTTTTCAAGAAAGTTGATACATATTCGCATGACGTTTCATCTTTTAGGAAAGATGATGTTTGGGTCGGCCACCTACTATCTGGTTATTCGTTGCCAATGGAAGACAATGGAGAGGCGGGCATAGGTGGAACTTGGAGGGAAGCAATTAACGTTGCATACGAGGTTACTAAAGCAGCATTCCCCGGGGGACAAATTCTTGCTCATCTTGATCAAAAGTAAGTATTATCCCGTAATTTTACTGTTATTCAAATCTTCTGACATCGAGTCAACTAATATTTAATAATCAAAGTTTCAACATTTACAATGTGTTCAAATGCAGGAGCTTTAAAAGTTGGCAGAAAAATGCTATACTGGGTTTCTTGAAAGAGAAGAATATTAATGTTGGCAAGCCTCAGGATTTCCGCTAATTTCCGCAGTAATTACTTCATTTATTATCAGTTTTGGTCTCTGCCAAATCATTGTTACCATTACCAAAACAAGTTGATGGAGGTCATTGTATTTCACATTCATATATTTATTATCCAATAAGTTTAAAATATGTTATGTCCTTCACTGTAGAAGTGTTTATGGATTAAAAATCGTCCGACAAAAGGGTGAACAAGAGAACTTGAATGCTTTGTTTAAAAAAGTGTGCCGCAGCCACACACTTAAGGCGTGAGGTGCTTGATACGTTTTAGGAAACAAGTTGACCCGTTAACCCAAGCATGACCCATTTAAACAGGTTAATCTGTTAGCCTAGTTCAGTTTTAATGGTTTTTAAATGTTCTTATCTAGATTTAGAGGCTATTTAGTGTTAACATGGATATAGGTGCCTCCTACTCGTTTCTCAAGTATCAATGGAGATTGTTACAGTCAAGAATTCCACTGCTCGCTCATTTGGCCGAGAGGAACATCATCGTTAATTCTATTGTATGTCCTCTCTGTAATCGTGACATGGGAAAAGTTCGTTTGTTCTTTTTATGCCCATTTGCTAATGAAGTCTGGAGGAGGATTGGTTGGTAGTCGGCTGCGGATTTTTCCCAGGTTTTGAAATGCCATCAGCTCCTGAATTTGCTGCAGGTCTAAAAATGATAAGAAAATTATGATTCTCATTGCCAACATAAGGCTATGGGTGTGTATTTCTAAGGAAGGAACCTCCATTGAGAGTACAGTGGAATACATTTGAAGTACAAGCTTATTCATGGTTAAAACAATAGGGGATCTCGTATGTCACAAACAGGAACCATTACAAGGTACGGGACTTATCTGACATCGGTTGTATGGACAACATATATGGGGTTTATAGTCCAAATAGGCTATCACCCATCATATTAGTCATTTGGTTGCGTTATCCTGTTTGAGCTGTAACATTGGTATCAGAGTCGGACTTGAAGCGGTGGCCTGGAGGAACCAACCGTTAATATCTATAGAGGATGGGATGGAGTGGTGCTTTGAATGGTTTCTTTAAATCATTCTTTAGTCCTTTACATCAAATTCTTTAACAACTCGCTAAATATATAAACCCAAATTACCTTTTTTTAGTAATACCACTTTTAATCTACATCATTGTCCACAGGGAAGAACACCATTTTACACACAACACGATACCGCTAGACCAAACGCCTATGGTTTAAATTATATGAGGTCTAAGAGCATTCATATTAGGTTCTCCATCTCCATCCATCAAATTATACCAAAAACACTACGTTTTCTCTCCCCTCTTCAAATAAATAATATTTTTTTATACCTTTATAATTATTCACCCTCCTCCACTCACAACCACTTTCAAATAATATTAAATTAAAAAGTAAATGAAGAGGAACAGTGTCACCTCAAATTTACCAATAAACAGTAATATTTTCTCTCATCCACTCACAACTACCCTAAATCATTTTTTAAAATATGCAAAACACTCACAAAAATATGCAGGACGCGGCGTGAATGCTCTAGCCCACTATTTGCAACCATGCATATACTTTTTTATGGTGCATTTGAAATGAGGGTTGGGCTTGGACTTTGACCTTGACTAATGACATTTGAACACTGAAGGTCAAACCTGTTTCTCATTTCATAGAGAAACTCATATACACACATGTCAGTATATTCCCTTGTCAGATTCTAGGCAGGGGATGAGAATAAGCATTACAGGTGGATATGTAATCCAAACTCACACAATAGTTATTAAAAAGAATAAGATTACATCACAAGGGTTTCCCACATTCGACGATATAGGAACTCCGAACTTGTTGACTTTTACACCGGTCAACTTCTTAGAACAAAAGATTGCAGATGCAGCCTAGCATTGGCAGCAATGTTGATAGATTCTTCATCTTGCTTCTCCTTTGCGGCAGCAATGGCAGCCATGTATGCTTCTCGTGCTTCTTCCATTCGGCTCATTTCCAACTCATCCATATCGTCCTGCATATCATTACCGTACACCAAATTAGATAAAAGCATAAATCTTGCAATGAATTTGAACCAACAGGAATGCCGCACGGGACATATAGCTTACCATTTCAGGAAGGTGACCACCATGTGGGTTGAGATCATAGTCTTGGTCTGGAAGGGTAAAATGGTCATCTGACAAGCCTTCAAATAAAAGAGTGTATGATGACATCTCTCCTTGAAAGGCATTCAAATCTTCCTGAAGTTTTTCCACCTTTTTGTTGGAAGTCATTGCTTCCCATTGTAACTTTTCTACAGCTGCTTGTTTATCAGCAAGTTTAATCTGTGATGAAGCAGGTCATCAACATAATCTACACATTTTAGTATCAAATGTCTAAAATACCCTTAAGTTTAGGAGCCTAGTCAGTCTTGGTTTACAAAAGTCACGAGGCACTCCAAGGCGTTTAGGTCCCAAAAGCCTAGACACATGGGGCGCGTATCACATACGCGAGGCATACTTATGTACCTCCTATGACCTACAGACCCTAATTTTTGTGCCTCAAGCACTTGGTGGGTTATACCACTAAGCGCCTTGCGACACAGTCGAACCTTCTAAAAACAATGACTCACCGAAACATTTATATTATTGATGATATGCAACAATGGAACAACTTAGTACTATTAGAACTTCAACAAGCAAAGGTGTGTCTAACCTCTATTACTTTCAAAACACACGCGCAACACCACCTTTAGGCTTAGACACATACCTTTAGATCGGCTAGTTGTGCTTGAGTAGACCGCAGCAAAGCATCCTTTTCTGATGCTTGTTTCTTCACTTCATTAAGCATGTTATTCACAGAACTCATTTCATTCTTTGAAGCTTCCGCTGCCTTCAAGATTTCATCTTTCTCCAACAACTGTCTCTGCAAATCCTCCACTTTCTCCCTTAATTCCACCAACTCTTCCCTTTCTTTCGTCAACAGCGCACTTGACGAAAACATGGAAACCCCGTCACCCCCTCCAACTTGCTCATCGCCACTGTTTTCCCTGCGCTTTTTCCCAGGAATCGACTGAGCATTCCTACCTTTTCCTTCAGCCATCTGAAAAAAAAAGGTTCAAAAATTATATTTTTCCAACGCAATTTCAAAAACCAAAGTAAAATGCGACTTAAACTGTCCGTCCGTCCCCATATAAGAACTACCTTATTAGCCATTGATTCTCTTGAAGGTGTTTTGGTGTAGATCATTGACCCCCTACGAGTAAACGAACTGCTTGCCTTTCGATCCTACAACAAGAAACACACCTGTATCATTCAGGATTCAAGTTATGGGAAAACAATTTCAAGGAAAACCTAACTAAATCAAACCATACACAAGTACATAAAAATCCCCAACTGAGTTTGCATAAGCACAAGCACTTGTGTGATTATGTGTGTGTGGTATAATATTAGACCAAGTGATACAGTACAGGGACTAATGTGTAAGGGGCTGTTTGGTAGCCTCTTAAAACCATTAAGGTCTGAATCATTCAGCATTTAGACTGTTTGTTTCAGCATCTGAATGGAATGATTAAGTGCTGAACCATTAAGCTAATAAGGGATGCTGAATGATTCAGCTCTTAACCATTCAGAGCCTCTTAAGCATTCAGACCATCTTAATGATTCAGCACTTAATCAACCAAACAGCCCCTAACATGGTGTTTTATATAAACACCTCTTATGTAACCTAACCAATGTTGTAAAATTCGGGACTAGTCGACTCTTAAACGCTAGTCGTCCGATCATTTAATCGGTAGTCGGCCTAGTTGGCCCTAGTCGACGATTAAACCTGTAAATTCCGGTCAATTTCCAACCAAACCATGTACTAGATTCTGGCGATTAATCCTGTATATTTAAAAAAATGGGCTGACAAGGGATTAAAACCTGTTTAACTATACCTATAAAATGTGTTTGTGTAATGCGCGCGCGTGTGTATATATAAACTGAAAATTGCATATAAAAATCTCAATTCAATTAATACTAATTACTCACATTAATCGTTAGTCAGTACTCCACCGGCCACTAGCACCTAACGATTTTTACAACGATAGATAACCCTATCGTTATATCATCACAATCTAATACGATTACCAAGTTAAATTCAAAAGCACATAACAAATCCCCAATTTAACAAACCCTAATCCAATTAAAATAAAAGGGTCCTCTTTACTATACTTAAAATAAAACTACAGTATAACAAAACCCCTAAATTCAAAGTAAACATAAACACAATCATAACCGTTTCTTTATGTATGTATAACAAACACACACAGAGAGAGAGAGAGAGTAATATTTATTTGTACAATTAATGACTGAACAAGAGGAACGATCTGAACAAGATCATTGTAGAGAAGACGGTCAACGTTATTGTTGTTGTTGGCAGAAGGATTAAGGATGGAAGTTTGTTGGTCGGCATTGAAGGATAAAGAAGTATTGTCTTGGTCTAAATCCAAGTGTTGGGATGATTGGTGATGATACATGTTTCTGTTTTTTTTTTTGGGTATTTGTTTTATTTATTTGCTTTGATTTGAAGTTGGGTTTGGATAAAGAAAGAGATTATTGGTTGCAGAAGAAACAGAAACAGAAACAGAAACAGAAAAAAGAAATGATTTTTGAAAGAGAAGAGAAGGAAAGGGTGAGAGGTTGAAAGAAGGATATAGAGAGACTTTTGAAAGGGAAATGAAATGTACATTTTCTGTTTTCAAATTCAAATGTTTTATTGTGGTTGTTTTTAGTATTTACTTTTTAACATTTTTATGGTTTTAAGTTCGGTATATAATTATTTCTTTTGTATAATCTTTCTCACACATACATATAGATCCTTTCTATCATTTTCTACCCCATAACCGGTCATAAAATTGATAAATTTGGCCTTTGCCAATTACGCTCAAAGAAGCACACTAATTGGGTTGGGTTGTTTTTTACATGGCTAAATGCGTTTCAATAAGAACTTGCAATTGACGAGTCTAGTTAGCCAAATATTCTAATGTAAATTCAACATCCAATTGTTTGTTTAAAGAATAAGGGTTATTGCTAAGCTTGATGCGTGGTAGCAAATAATATTTAGCCTCACCTGAAATCATAGTTGTCAAGGCGTCTAGGCGCACTCAAGACGTATAGGCCGAGCCCGGAGCCTAAGCGCAAGGCGCATAAAAACGAGGATTTTTTATAATTAGGCGCATAGTATAAAATACATTTTTTAGGGATTTTAGAAATGTTTTAGGCTTGTTTAGGGCTACTTTAGGATGTTTTAGGATTGTTTAGGACTTGTTCATAGCTCATTTAGAATATTTTAAAGATTTAGGCAACTTTTAGCCTGAATTTAGCCGGAAATCAGCCTGAAATTGTACGCCTCAGTGCCTAGGCGCTCTCTTTTAAACTATTATTTAGTTCCCACTTATGCACCCAGGACATACTTTTGATTGTAGAAATTTGTTTCTGATATCAACGATAAACATGAACGATGTTAAGGGCATTGAACAAGACCAAGAACAAAAACGCATGTTGAATTGGATAAGCACGCTAAACTCAACACTTAGTTGCAAAATAATTAAAGTATTAAACCACAACCTTGTTTATATTGGCTCATACTCTAATTAAGATCAAACTCATATAATTATCAAAAGTCTTTTTACTAACAATTATCTCTTATAAATTTCTAAACACTAGACGATGGGTAAACATTAGCTCGTTTAAACCGTTTATGACTCCTTTGAAGCTACCAACTTGCAGTTCAAGGAATTAACTCACCAACACCAATACTGAACTGTTTTAGGTCTCTCACTACATTTTTGTATTTTGAAAATTACCTGACTTTGTTTTGAAACTGATAACAATTAGCAATTTAGTATCATACAAAGATTTACAAGTGTAAGCAATATGCGTATATATCTAAAACAAATATTCAATGCACGCGGTGCATTGAATATTTGTTTATTTGTTATCGCTTACACTTGTAAATCTTTGTATGATACTAAATTGCTAATTGTTATCAGTTTCAAAACAAAGTCAGGTATAATGTATATGTGTGTGGGCCATTGAGGGCAAAAGTAAAATTGCATTAATTTTATCATTATTTTACTAATTTCTTGAAAATAACGTTAAAAATGGCGGACGGTTAACCATGCATCATGTAGTGGCGTTAATAGTCAAAAGACAAGGGGGGACATGCAACAATCAGGCTTTTTCAATTGTCAAGTGTTATGTGTTATGTGTCTTATGTCCAAGACTTGATGCAAAACCACAATCGAGCTAGGGGTCTCACTGGGAGCAACGTCCTCTCTATTCCCATGGGATAGAGGTAATGTTGTTTACGTCTTACCGTCCTCAAACTCTACCTTAGCTTTGCCATTCATGGGATTAACTGAATATGATGATGAAGAAGAAATACATAAATATTCACACTTGAGTAGAAAAAATACACACATGTTCACATTCACAAATTTATTGGTAGGTCTGAGGAGGGTGGGATATTAACAAACCTTACCTCTATTCCTGGGAATAGAGAATTTGCTTTCAGAGAGACGCTCAACTCAAGAACAAACAATAGACAAACAAACATAACGAAAAGAACACACGTAGAAAGTTACCAAATAACACTGGCAATTAAGAGAGAATAACACAATGGAACATAAATATATGTAACAATAACATCAAGAACGCATATAAGGACATACCAACAGGAAGACAATCATGTGCATAATCCCCCTAAAGTTTAAGATTGTCTAACCCCTTGAGACCCAACTAAAGAACTATTTTACCATATCCTAAAAGTCCTTAACCTTGATCATGCGCCTCCACAAACTCCTATGATGGACCATATTCTCAGAGAATCAGAAGGGTGTAACTCTAGAAAATCATGCTTAATTCATTCGTCCAAAGTTAAATTGGGTCTACCTCTACCCCCTCCTCCCCTCCACAATGAGGATTTTCACTTCTAACCGGAACCAACGTCTGTCTCTCTTCACATGCCCAAACAATCTCAATCTCCTTTACTTTATCTTATGAGAAATACTAGTCACTCTTAACTAGAGGTGCATACTTCGTTTTTTTAGAACCAGAAATGGTTTGGTGTTGACTGCTTCCAAACCCAGTTCGGTTCCATACTGGTTTGGTCGGTTGAGAATTGTTTTTTACCCAGCTTCAATTCGGTTTCAGTTCCCTTCCGGTTCGCGTACGCACTTTTTAAAATCATATCAACTACAAAAAACAAATTAACTTTTAGATATTTTAAAACAATAAAATGGAGAATCAATACAAAGAAAACATGATTTATTTGTGTTTATGGCCAAAATCGCTTCTTTCCTAAACCGGTTTTGATTCAGTTCTATTTTTGTTGGTTCCAACAAGTTTTTAGCGTTACCGATTTCGGTTTGGATCTGGTTTCAGTTCGTTTGACTGGTTTTAATGTCGGTTTTAACCCTGGTTTTCGGTTTGGTTTTCAGTTCGGGTCAATATTTCAGGTTTTGGTTCCCGATCCGAGTTTTTTTTCTTGTGCACCTCTACTCCTAAAATCTCCTTATTCGGTCTAACCTCGTGTGCCCACACATTCACCTTAGCATCTTCATCTTTGCTACATCCATCATGTGCCTGTGTCTTCTTAATAACCCAACAATTAATCTGTCTTGTTTAGCATGACAGGTGTAAGTGCTAATTATATCATAGTAGTAGCTTAACTGATATATGATATATTTTGAGTTAGTTACAAGTTTCTTTTCATGTCTCTAGTGTAGTAAAATTTCATCAAACACAAGAGCAAAGATTATGTGCAACAAATATAAATAGAAAGGCTACGCGATATACATTCTTATCGTATATTTATTGCATCATATTAATCTAAACTCTATATCTAACTTTCGATTTACATAAACATAATTCAAAGGGGCCGTTGGTGAGTGTATTTGAGAAAATAATAATAACACTTTGTAAAATAATTTACCGCAGTAACATTATAGTAAGAATTAAATTTTGGACAATTATGAATTTTGTATACTAACTGATTAATATAATTGTCAACAGATTAATGAGTTGTAGCATCAAAAGGTTGTGAACTTTCAATTTAGGTAGGTACCATAATAAGGTTCCATATGTTTTCATTGAGAGTAACTTTATTTGAGATAGAGTGGAAACCAACTACCAAAATCTATGACGTAAGAATATCATCATCATAATTACCCCATATGAAATGTTCCTAAATTAGGAAAAATAAATTTTAACAATCTCAACTTTGATATATTAGTCACTAAAAGTTTCAATTAAAAAATAATTTTGATGACGTGGACTACTTATGTGATAAAGTTTTAATAGTATGAACGGTTTAGATGGCATGCCGCATGCCACATTAACATAAACTAATTGGATCAACTTTTAGTTATTATATGATCGCAGAGAGAAAATTGGTTAAAAGTTAGGACTATCATAAAACATTTTATTAGTTAGGACTCTTTCTAACCAATGTATCAAAGTTGGGAGGGATTATTATAGAATCCATTTTTTCTCTGAAGTATTATAAACGTTTCAAATACTGCCATAATGATTTACATTTTTCGAGTTGGACCATCTTGTAACACATTTGTGGACGAATAGAAAACAACAAGCATACAAAGTTATAAAAAGAATAAACAATCTTAGGGGTCGTTTGGGTTCGCTTAATATTTATGAAGGAATTAGAACTTTTGAGTGTTATTGGGACTTGAAAGGAATTTGAAGCCAAAGGCATTATGCCCCAATCGTATTTTGATAGTGGGATATGACTTAGGGATTATAAGGTTCTCGGTTCGAATCTCACAAAAAGGTTTTCTCATAATTACGAGTTTTAATTAGCCGTTCAAAGAAAAAGGAATTTAAATTAATTCCAATTAATAATGGTGTATGTTTGGTTGTTAAAATTACAAAAGGAATTGGAATCTTAAAATTTGTTAAACAACAAAAACGCCATTTTAAGCAAACAAACCCATTACTAAACGAACGGTTATGGATAAAATCTGGTCAAAATCGAACCATTTAGTTACGGTTTTCCCTTCTTCAATAACTAAAATAACCCAAACTGAACCAATAATTAAATATGTGGTTTTCATGTGTATATATGAAAACATATTTTCATGTATTTTTCGTGTGTTTTTATATATTAAAATGCTAGAAAAATGTTTAAAACACTTGGCTAATGAAGAAACAACGAGTGTAACTTACTCCAAACTATAGATAAGCTGGTTAGACACACGTGTTTGCTCAGGTTATAATCTTTCGCTCACACTGTAGGCTAAATCCCTAACCCTAACAGAGATGAGATAAGAGGTGGTGATGGTGCAATAGAATGTAAAGACACAATCGGTCTCGTTGACCTACGCCCACTGTAAAATACGAGAATATTATTACTTGGAGGAGTTACAAGTGTTAAAGGAAAAGTACAATGAATATTCGATATTCTTCCTAAGAGTCTTTTTCTCATATTGTGAACCCCTGTTAAAGAGGAGTAAGCTTCTATTTATAAGAGATGCATGGGTCAGCCGATGTGGCTCATGATCGAAGTTACAAGTTTGGGCCCGAGCTCTGGGCTTATCTTCTGTTGCCCCCAGATTGGGTGTAGGGACACGTGATAATTAATGCTGATGTGAGAGAAGGTATGACTTGGTCTGCTGGAATTCCACGTGGCGCGACGTGACTAGGCGCAGACGGCGCTTCTTCCTGACACAACATGGTTGACCATCTGGTGGCGTCTGACGTGACGTGTGGCAGCAGGTAAGCATGTGTGTACAGTATTCTGACGGGTATTATATACTGCAACATGGTGGAAGCATAGGAGCAGACACGTCACTGTTTGTTGTTAGGGGTTGTTGGACCACTCCTGTCACACCCTCAAAATCCACTTGCGGAGTTTTACCGCGAGGCGCATGACAAACCAGGATCCAAGTCAACGATCACAATAAACAAATCTAAATGAACATATGCAATTTCAAAAACATAGTTTAAAATCCCCAAATACAGCGGAAGCTTATTCTCAAAACATAATCCAAAAGTAAACCAAGTTATTCAATGTTCGAAAGCCATGCAACCCTAACTAGACGCCGTGCAGACGCGTGCGCCCTAGTTCCATTGTGCTACCTTAGCGACCTGAGAAAACATGTGTCACACCCCGGATTTTCGACACCCTGGGCGTGCGACCAATTGGTTGGTACTTGTTTTGAGTAAATACGCAGCGGAAAACATTTATATTTTTCTTTTGTATTAAACAACTCGTAAGTTGAATAAAATATTCTTTCATAACTGGGATTTAAATATCCCTTGTTTATACAAAACGTTTCTCTTTCAAAAGGTAATCTATACATCATTTCCTGTCTCCTGACAGTTTTACAAAATTCTTGCCACAAGGTTTTATCGTGCCTAAGGAGTCATAATCCCTTCAGCATCTACCCTTGCTAAATACAATCATTCATGATTACCTGAAAACGTTTTGAAAATAATACGTCAGCGAAAAGCTGGTGAATACATTTAACAGACCATAGTTTTAAATAAGGCATCAGCGATATTAAAGCTATTTGCACATGCTAGTAAGCTACACATTCAGCGAGCGTTACGGCTCGTGGTACTACCGTGTTTCGTACTACGGATTAGTACTACCTACCGTGCTTTACAGGCCCGGTTTTATGGTTTTGCGACATGTACCCATTTGATCAAATACGAATACACTCACATGTTCCAAATGCTTCAGTAACATACTATACATGCTCAACATATTTAATATAAACTCATGCCATTTTTCATAACAAAATTATTTCAAAAGTTTGTAAAAGAGTTAAACATATTCACCTGATAAGTTGGATCGGGCCTCTAAACTTGGTTTCTAACCTGGTACCTGATTATGTATCTCGAACTATAGATAACCATAGCTACACATTAATCATCTAAGATCATTGTATGATCTAGCTTTATATCCCCAGATTCGATACACCTCCAAATACCAATGATTTGATTACCGACTACTTGGTCAAAGTTCACTGCTACTGCTCACTGCTACTCTCATATGATAGCCACCGTCTATTACTGATCACCACCCCTCGGTCTCAGTTTATTTGTGTTTCCTTAACTCTCTCTATTTATTTATTGTTTTGGTTATGGTCATCTCCCCTCCATTAAATGGACTATAACATATATATATATATATATAATACATGTTGCTATCTTATTCAACTACAGGAGATGGTTGCCGCCTCTTGACAAGGTGATAACATTATAAACTTTGCTTCCTTCTTTGCTAAGTATAACACACCATAGATCATTTTTTTTATATCCTATGGCGGCTAAACTAACAGATGTCGATTACAATTATGTGGCTAGTGAAATTAGTGATGCTTCACCAATTTAGATATACATGTGTATATATTTAGTTTGTGTGCATGTATGTATAGGTAAGGATGTATTGCCACGTCAATTGTCTTAATGGTGAAGACTTCTCGATATTATCTACATCTAATAAATATAATAGTTAGAGATGATTAACTAGAGTAAAACGTGTCTATCAAATGATGAGCTCTCATTTTTATTTCACCTCCCCTCAAATTTACTTATAATGTAAAAATATCCCTCAAATTTCCATTAACATCTTAAGTCCATTTGGTTTGTATTAATACGAAATCAATTAACATTTTCCTTTTCTACAAGTGTAATAGAATGGCTAAATCTATATAAGAATAAGCTTAATTCTATATAGTCACTTCTATACGTATGAATTCAAGATGTTAATATATATAAATATGTAACCAACAATTATATAATCACCGTACTTGTATAATTTTATAGTATGTATGTGCTGGTTATTTATTTACTTGTTTTTAACATTCGAGTTAACCATCTACACTACACAAATGTTTCCTCTAACGTCATTTAATAGTTCTTGACTATTTTAAATATCTCATATCTCGACTATTCATATTATTCGTTACTTACTTGATGAATAACATTCGCAATATAAATCCTAATATGTTACTTATAGTAAAAAAAACGGGATGTTACAACATGTAAGAGTTACGTCAGCACAAAAATGCTGGTGAGTTCACAGGTTTGTAATCAAAGTACCATGTTCAACCTGTCCATACTATAAACAATTGTAAACCAAAGTACGCTAGCTAGGCGTATGTTTTGTTACTACTACGATTGGAAAACCATTACTAACTCGCAAACCAGATGTTGTGCCCGAATAGTAAACCTGTTCCTGTTTGAGACAATATGCACCCGCCCGGCCCTCCAAGCCGACGAGTGGGGTTGGTCACTCCCAATAGCGCTATTCACATTTCCCCGTTGTGCAAACCCGCACATTCATGGTTCCCCCCGGGACTTCCAAAGATCGTATAGTAAACCATAGAAAACCCATAGTATGACAGTTGTTACCAAAACATTAGTTTAACACATGTTTTCTCCCCCGAAAAGTGAAACCAGTTAAAAGTGGGGCCGTGAACTCACCTTAGGTTGCGTTACTTCGTAATACGAATAAGATCAGCAAGCTATGCTAGCCCCGTAAAGCGGCGACCTATCATATGACAGTTACAAGTACTTAGACTAATAACCCGTAGGTTAGTTAGTCCCTAGATGTCCAGACCATAACCAAGTTCGTTTGAAAACACTGTGACTGTTAAACTAACCCAATGTACAAGACTCGACATCCCATTGGTGACCCGAGACTCCCCGTGTTATACTAGCACTCTCAAACATACAATCATGCAATCACACTTAACATACGTTAAAGTCCAACAAGTTCTAGCACATAGTTCACGTATCACATAAATAAGTCCGAGCACATGTTACTACGTTATTAGGTATGTTACGGGGTTCCTAGCATGTTCCTAGGCGTCAAATCGGGTCCCGGAATGCTAAAATACACTTACAGCAGCAATACAGGCGATTAGGAAAAGTCAACTAGCAATTACGTTGGTCAACAGGCAATTAGGAATGCTAATTGCCTATACTATAGGCAATTAGGGTCATAAGACATGCATCTTTAGGCAATTAGGGTCATAAGACATGCATCTTTAGGCAATTAGGGTCATAAGACATGCATCTTTAGGCAATTAGGGTCATAAGACATGCATCTTTAGGCAATTAGGGTCATAAGACATGCATCTTTAGGCAATTAGGGTCATAAGACATGCATCTTTAGGCAATTAGGGTCATAAGACATGCATCTTTAGGCAATTAGGGTCATAAGACATGCATCTTTAGGCGATTAGCCCCCAATCACCTAAGCTATTAGGCGATTAGGGTGCCATAGCAGGCGATTAGCCTCCTAATCGCCTATAGCTTAGGCGATTAGGGTTGCTAATCGCCATTAACCCAGCTGTTCCGGTTTTTCGCGCGTTTAACACTCCAAATCAAACCCAGAACGTGTGTAAACATCAAATATCAATCAAACAACCATATCAAACATATTTCAATCGAAATCCTTCGTTTAACCTCGTTCTATCAGCCCTGAATGCAACCATGTATCCCAAAAACAATACACATAGCATGAAACATCACATTAACATGCATAACCGAAACCCTAATGAGCAATTACTCAGATCTCATCAACATGCTACCATCATCAATCTGTAACTACCTAAAAATCATGTTAGCAATCATTCTTGAATCACCAAAAACCCTATATTTTAATTATAAACACACATACAACATGCATAATAGCTAGAATCCAATTAACAACGGTTTTTAACGAATTTCAGAAGGCACATACGTTTATAAACAGGTCTGGACCATTAGGGATTGAGTAAAAACATTATTAAAGTTGCATGAATGAAAATCACACCTTGGGTTTATGATAGATTGATGTAATAGGCTTGAAATCGTGTGTTTTGATCAAAAATCGTGTTCCAGAGGTTGTGTGTGTGTGTTGGGGCGAGTTGTGGGACGACTAGGGTTGTTATAATGAAGTTTAGGAGGTCAAGTATTGTATTTATAGTCGTTTTTAGTCGTCAAGTACGTCGCAGGCGATTATGCAGCAGTTGCAGGCGATTAGGGCTGCTAATCGCCACCCCTTTAGGCGATTAGCCTGCTAATCGCCACCCCTTTAGGCGATTAGCCTGCTAATCGCCTAACATATAGGCGATTAGCCTTCCCTAATCGCCTATAGGGGTTGGTTCTGCGTATTTTGCGCGTTAAACCCCGTTTTAACATATGTTAACACATTTTCACATACCGACAAGTCACATAATGATTGTAAACACGTAATACTTGCAAACAAACACATTCACACTCGTTCACCAATTCCCGAGACTCGAGACTTGTATGTTCCCAATGCTTTGACGATTCTACGAATCGTCACCCTTTGTACACTTGGTTAAGGACTGACATCTACTGATTCTCTAGACTGATATCTAACGATCCTCTAGACTAAAATAACAGTTCCCGAACCATAACACGACTCAACTAACCCAGTTAAGTATAATATACGCGTGACTCGCTAAGGTAGACTTTAATCTAGACAACGTTGTTAACCTGAATTTGCCGGGTGTCACAACTCCTGACATGTGTTGCTCTCTGGTTGGCGTAGAGTGCGTTCAGCACCTGACCGGATCTTTCTTAATTCTTGATCGCCTGTACATCATCGTACTAAAAGACGATGTTACTTGAATATTCCGCGCGTTAGCCCACATGCTGAATTCCTTTATAATGATGACGTCACCTTTCTAATGTAATCATGCGCGGAGTCATGTTATAATCCTACGCAGGTTTTGTTCCACGGATATCAAGAGATTGATGTCGTTGACGGAGCGAAGTTGCATTCCGCATACTATGCTTTTCCGAGGCTTCTTTGTAGTTAGTGTATTTTATGAGATAGGGCTGTAATCTACGCCAGGATTAGGTACCCTATCCCTTCAAGTCCCCCCAGTCTAGTGCTTCTCTTGGTCTTGACAAAGAGTAGGTGGAGGACTAGACTATATTGGTGGTTGATCGCGGGTGACAACTCATCCGGTCTTCGTGCTATTCAGTTTTTGTAACGGCATGTTTCCTGAAGAGGAAATGTGCAGAGAACAGCTTTTATTGTTAACGTCAACTAATCACAAGGTGGTGACGTGGCAAGCATGTTTCTGAAAAGAAAACATGCGGAGAACGTCTTTTATCGCTAACGTCAACCCAACGCAGGATGGTGACGTGGCAAGCATGTTCTTGAAAAGAAAACATGCGGAGAACGTCTTTTATCGTGAACGTCAACCCATCGCAGGGTGGTGTTGTGGCAAGCATGTTTCTAAAAAGAAAACATGCGGAGAACGTCTTTTATCGTTAACGTCAACCCATCGTAGGTTGGTGATGTGGCAAGCATGTTTCTGAAAAGAAAACATGCGGAGAACGTCTTTTTATTTTTACGTCAACCCATCGCATGGTGATGATGTGTTAAGCATGTTATCCTGCGATTGGACTCTGCGGATGACGTGTCTCCATTATTATATTAGTTAATACGTAGCCGTCTGCATTAACTCATTGAAAGGATTGAAAGTGAATGCGCCGGAATTTGAAAAGTTGCATTAAATTTAGTGTGTCTTAGAGGAGGCGTTTGCAGAAATCAAGAAGTTGCTAGCAGTTGTGTCAGACGGCAGAGAGGATGTCTGTCATAATGACAGGTGACAGCTGCAGAAGAAAATTTCGTCTTGTGTCAAGCGCGTGGTGTCCACGCGCGTAAGTGGATCTGACACACAGACAGAGTGGAACACGTGGCGCGTTCCCACTGGTCCGTAGTCTGAACCGTCGGACACGTTTTTCTCCACCTTTCTCGTCGCATTAATTGCGATGTGTATATATAGGGGTTTCTCTCCTTCCTCTCTCTTCACACTTTCAAGAAATTTCCCATTTTCTCTCAACTTTTCTTTGTTTCCGGCGAACATTCATCTTCTCCGGTGGAGTTCCCAGTTTCCGACGACACAAAACCCTCTTTTTATTGCAGATCCATGTCTGAAACCTCTTCCACACCTGTTGATATGGCTGAGAAGACAAAGCCACCGGCGAAATTGATTCATAATACCACTGTAAAGTGGTCCAAGAAAGGGTTTGAGGAGTTCTGCAGAAGTATGGAACTTGATGCCTCCTGGGAGGCAGAGCTGCCGGAGTCTGGTTGGATAATGGAACTTGATGCCTTGCCTTTCACTTCTGAACAGATTAGTAAATTGATGAGCCTTATAAGTGACAAGTCTGGAAGTGAAGATCAAGGTTAGAACTCCAATGTTGGAGGTAAGAGCTGTATTTTTAATGGATTCTCTAGTATGTTTGTTCTGTCTAAATTGTATAATGTGTTTGACAACTTTGCTAGTTCTTCAAACTTTCTTAAATTTGCCCTTAAGTCTGGTTGGATAATGGACTCAAGGGCAAATCAACACATGGTCTGTAATGGTGATCAAATGATTAATTGTGTTGATGTGTCTAAATATAATATTTTGGTAAAACATCAAAATGGAACTAGTGCTAGGGCGACTAAAATTGGTGACATTAAACTTGCTGATGGTGTCATTCTAAAGGATGTTTTTTTAATACCAGAGTATTATGTCAATCTTGTTTCTGTTCAAAAGTTGTCAAAAGAAACAAGTTAAATGTTTTATTTGATGAAAATGCATGTTATGTTCAAGATTCCAAGTCTAAGAGAATTCTGGTGACTGGTAAAGAATGTGATGGATTGTATGTTGCTGGTCCTGACTTAAATGTTAGTAATTTGTGTTTTAATAGTGTGTCTGAATCTACTTTGTGGCATTCTAGGCTTGGACAGCCCTCTGATCAGGCTTTAGCTATGTTAAAAGACACATTAAGTATGAGTTTACATAATTCTGAGCCTTATGAGGTATGTCACAAGGCTAAACAGTCTAGAGTCCCTTTTCCTTTAAGTGATCATAAGACTAAAGAAATAGGAGATGTTGTGCACCTAGATGTATGGGGACCTTATAAAGTAACTAGTAGAGAAGGGTACAAATATTTTCTTACCATTGTAGATGATTGGTCTAGGTCTATATGGTCTATATGTTTAAAGGAAAGAATGAAGTTTTTGAAAACATTGAGATTTTTAATAAAATGTTAAAAACTCAGTTTAAAAAACTTGTGACAGTTTTTAGAAGTGACAATGTGACTGAATTTGTTAATCATCAAATGAAACAATTTTGTAATAAAAGAGGAATTATGCATCAGACTTCTTGTGATTATACTCCACAACAAAATGGAGTTGTGGAGAGAAAGCATAGACATCTTCTTAACATAGCTAGGTCTCTACTGTTTCAGAGTAGTGTCCCTCTTAGATTCTGGTCTGACTGTGTCCTAACTGCTGCCTATCTTATTAACAGGACCCCCTCTTCTGTGTTGTCTGGTAAGTGTCCCTATGAGTTGGTTTATGGGTTCCCCCCAACTTTGACTCACTTAAAAAATTTTGGCCGTCTTTGTTTCAAACTGTTTTAATTGAAAAGGATAAGTTGTTTAGTAGAGCAGATAAATATGTGTTAATTGGATCTTCTGTTTTTAAAAAAGGTATAAACTGTGGAGTATTGATAAAAAAACAGGAAGTGTTTACATGGGATGTTAAGTTCTATGAAAACATTTTCCCTTTTTAAAAAGGAAACTGAAAATGAGTATTTTTCAAATGAAATAAATCACATAAATTTTTTTTATCAGTATGATCTGTCTGAAACAGTTTTACAAAGTGAGTCAAATTCTAAACCTCCCAACGATGAAGGGGACCCTACTAATACTCAAGAACTCACTCCTGGTAGACAATTAGATGACCCAAGTTCTACAACCAGGAGGGTAGATCATGCTTTTCCTGATCAGCAAACTGAGGGTAGGACTAGGGGGACTGGTTGCCCAATGGCTGAGTGTTCAGATGATGAGTTCAATAGCCCTGAGGGAGAAAGGTTTACTAGTCTTAGAAGGTCTCATAGGGAGTCTGTCTTACCAAAGAGGTTTAATGAGTATGTTGTAGAAGGCAAGGCTAAGTATGGTCTTGAAAGAGTAGTAAATTACTCTAACTTGTCTGTTGAAAATAGGTGTTTTGTTTCAAGTCTAAATAAATTAGTAGAACCAAGTAGTTATTATGAAGCCTCTAAGGACCCAAAATGGGTTGAAGCAATGAATGCTGAAATGGAGGCTTTACATAGGAATAACACTTGGGTTCTAACAAGTCTTCCCAAAGGCAGGAAAGCCATTGGTTGTAAGTGGGTGTATAAAATAAAGTATGATTAAAATGGTGAAGTAGATAGATACAAGGCTAGACTTGTAGCAAGGGGATACAATCAAAGAGATGGGTTAGATTATTGTGAAACATTTTCACCAGTTCTGAAAATGGTTATGATTAGGACTGTTATCTCTTTGGCTGTACAAAATGCCTGGTCTTTGTTTCATTTAGATGTATATAATGCATTCTTATATGGAACCATTAGTGAGGATGTTTATATGATTCCACCAAAAGGATATTATTCCAATGGTGAGAATCAAGTGTGTAAACTGGTCAAATCACTGTATGGGCTAAAGCAAGCTCCTAGACAGTGGATTGAAAAGTTAACACAAGATTGACTTTGGCTTTGTTCAAAGCATTTGTGATTATTCATTGTTTGTTAAGTCTAGTGAAGGTGTGTTTGTTGTTCTGCTAGTTTATGTAGATGACATAGTTGTAACAGGAAATAATGAGCATGAAATAAATAAAATTAAGAAATTTTTGAGTGAAAATTTTTTTAATAAGGGATTTGGGAAAACTGAAGTACTTCTTAGGTATAGAAGTTTTGTATACTGAAACTGATGTTTGTCTTAACCAAAGAAAATATTGTCTTGAATTATTAAATGACTTTGGTTATTTGGGTTGTAAACCAGTTCAGACCCCTATTGAATCCAATTATGTTATATCTATAAAAAACTCAAAGAAAGATAAACCTTTAAGCAACATAACTGGTTTCCAAAAACTAATAGGGAAGCTCATCTATTTGTCATTAAGCAGACCAGACATTAGTTACTTAGTACAATACTTAAGTCAATTTATGCATAAGCCTTCAGAGGCACATTTGCAAGTTGCTCTAAGGTTGTTGAAGTATCTAAAGTCTAGTCCTGGTAAAGGTATATTATTTCAGAAAAGTGATAGTTTTAAGCTATTTGCCTATTCAGATTCTGATTGGGCAAAATGTCTTGAGACTAGGAAGTCTGTCACTAGTTATTGTGTCCTTTTAGGGAAATCTTTGATTTCCTGGAAAAGTAAAAAACAAAACACTATTTCTCGATCAACCGCTGAAGTTGAGTATCAAGCAATGTGTTCTACTACTTGTGAGTTAGTTTGGATTTCAAACTTGCCTAGGGAGTTAAATGTCCAGGTGAAACTTCCTGTAAAATTATTTTTTCTGATTGCAAAGCAGCAATATCCATTACTGCTAATCCTGTGTTTCATGATCGAACAAAGCATTTTGAAATAGATTTGCATTTTGTCGTGACAAGATTTCTAAAGGTTTTTTAGAAACTATAAAGGTTGAATCTGAAAAACAAGTTGCAGATATTCTTACCATAGGTTTGGGACAAACTCAACATAATGAGTTATGTTCAAGACTTGGTATGATAGATTTATTTAACCATGAAATTGAGGGGGATGTTAAAAATATGAGGTAAAAAAATTGTGTTATACCTTATAATTTCATGGTTATAAGTTGTGACATATAATTATAACATATAAGTTTGGTTATTGCAATATGTTATAAGTTTGTGGGCTAATTTATCTAGTTAAAGTCCAGTTAATAAAAGGCCTAAAATATTGGATTGAACGGCCCAGTTTATAATGTGTTGACTAGTCCATTGTAAGATCCCACATCGGTTGGAGAAGGAGAACGAAAGCTTCTTATAAGGGGCTAGACACCTTCCCTGACATGACGCATTTTGGCGTAGCTCACTGTCTCATACGGCAGGTGTGCGACCAATGCAAAACCGTGAGCTGCGGCGAAACGGACAATATCATGTTGCGGGTTACCTTGGGCTGTTACATCCATTCTCTTAGGTATTATAAGAGGGTTAATCTCTTGTCCGTTCAATGATCGATCCGTGTGATGAAGTTTATCCAACGGTTGGGAATCTTTGTGATTATGTTATCTCTCTGGAATCTTCTACTAACACTATAAAAGAGTGTAATGTTTCTTTGTGCAAGTTTAGCTCATTTGATTCTCTCTCTTAGTCTTTCTCTCTCGTTCGTTTCACTGTGTTTGGCGATTAGGATTTGTATTCAACCAGGAGTTGAAGATCCTATTAGTTGCTGTTGTCTTTAGTCTTATTGTTGTGATTGTAAAGTCTGTAAGATCGTTCCAATTCTTCTTTGTATTTTGTATTGTTCTTGATTTAGGTCAACTGATAGTTAATCAGTTGATCAAGTATTGTAAGTTTAGGGTTCTTCCGTTTGGAAGAACTCATTGGGTATTTGGTTGGATTTTTTTGGGTTGGCTAATAATAAAATTTTGATCATCTGTTTTGTCATTATTTCTGGTTGTTCTTGTATGATTGTGAGTTGTGTTTGTGATTGTTTGAGAGATTTGGTATTTGTCTAAGGGGCTGTTTGTTTGATTAAGTGCTGAATTATTAAAAGGTCTGAATGGTTAAGAGATCTGTATGGTTAAGTGCTGAATCATTAAGTTGGACTTCTTAATGGTTAGTTTTCTTGTCCAACAATGGTATGAGAGTTTCATTAAGGTTTAGCCTAGTTCAGTGCTTAATGATTCAGTGCTTAATGGTTCAGCAACATCCCAAATCTTAATGATTCAGCTTTAACCATTCCATTCAGAGGCTGAAACAAACGCACTGAATGCTGAATCAATCAGCACTGAATGGTTAAGAGGCTCATTAAGAGGCCACCAAACAGCCCCTAAGTTTTTTACAATGATAATAACCAACAAAACATAAAGAATTTTGAAATAATTTATGAAATATTACGATTAAAATACACAAAATGTATTGAAGTACCAAAAAAAACCCTACAAAGACAACATTTGTAAAGATACGTATACAAGCTATCTTAACATACCACAAGATATTATAGATATCCAAAACCACAAATGGTGTTTCCGACATGACCAACAATCAAAAATGGTTCGACATATCATATCATCCATTTTTATCTTCAATCAGCTCACATGTACCATCAAGATCATCACCATCAACACCTCATGATGACAAGTTGACAACCGACTAAAACCCTCCTTCACTATGATATCGTGTGACAATTTTCTCTTTAGTTAATACACACCGTAAAAACTTATTAGAGAGAGTTAGAATATGTTACTATTTTATTTTTGTCAAATTACTATAAATCTAACTCAAGGATACAACGGATTACCCAAACCAATTATTAACCCAAATATGTCTAATGGGCTGTTTGGTAGCCTCTTAATGAGGCTGTTAACCATTCAGTGCTGAATGATTCAGCATTCAGCGTGTTTGTTTGCCTCTGAATGGAATGGTTATGGCTGAATCATTAAGACTTGGGATGTTGCTGAACCATCAAGCACTGAACCATTAAGCACTAAACTAGACTGAACTTTAATGAAACTCCCATACCAATGTGGCACAAGAAAACTAACCACTAAGAGGTCCAACTTAATGATTCAGCACTTAACTATTCAGATCTCTTAATGATTCAGCACTTAATCAACCAAACAGCCCCTAAGAGCATTCACATCCCATCCACCATTTTTTACCTTATAATTTAACTAAAAATCACACTTTTTAAAATTTATCTCTCATTTTAAAAAACTTCTCACATCTCATCCACCATTTTTATCTTTATCTTACTCACAAACACATATTTTATTATATTTCTCGTTTTCATACACTCACAATAATTTGGTGGATGGTGAATAGTAGCTTTTTATATATGAAAAGCTAGGATAACAAATTTTCATAATATAAAGATGGGGTATAAAATGATGGATGGGTTGTAGTGTGTTTTTAGTAGGATTTTTTAAATTTTAAAGATGGGGGAAGGTTTGATGGGTGGGTTGTGAATGCTCTAAGACCACATTTAATGGTAAGGGATTTGGGGGGTTTTGCCCAAATCCACACACCCATCTATTAGGATGTTACCTTCAATGTTTTCTTTGTCGAGGTGACACCCAAGGTCAATTGTCCGTTGTTGATCCTAATATTGAGGTTCGAGTGTCCAAAAATGAGGCTTATGTTGAGATAGTGAGACGATGAGCATACTGCAGAGAACAAGTGTCGCATTGTGACGTACAGTGATATTAAGCGACGTTTAGCAACGGACGACTAATAACATAATGAAGTCAAGATTGTTACTTCACGATTTTGGGTTTATTATTAAACTTAGTGTTAAATTTTTAATGGATTAAGCGGCTAGTTATATTTTACTTGTTTATCTTGGGTCAAATGTTATATATAAAGATATAAATATTACTGTGATTTGGGTGTGTGTGTGTGTGTAATTATATACATGATAAATAAGTAATAATTTATTCGAGCCAAACCGAGCCGAGCGGAACTTTGCTCATTCTTGGCTCGTTTACAAACCGAACCAAGCCGATCGGTTCATTTACATCGAGCGAGCATCTTTCGAGCATTTTCCGAACGAGCGGCGAACAATTTGAACAACCCTAGTGATAAGTATCTTTGCCACCCTATTGATCTGTGGAGCAAATAAAATTGTGTATTGATCTTTGATTCGACGTCTTAACTAATGAATTCCCCAACTTTTCCTATGTATATTTGCAACAAATAAAGCGTGAATTTTGTAACTAATGTTCAACTGTTCTCTCTATCTTCTAGTCAAAGATAAAAGTCGATTTGTCCACGTACACATTATGTGCATCAAGTCATATTTAAAACAAGATATGTGTTCATAATATGTAGTGAATAATCTCAATTTAACGTTGACACTATACTATTTTATGATAAAAAAATATACATATCACTGTTTAATATAGCTAATCCTTTTTTTACTGTACAGCCATAGTTGCTATGTTTTTTCTCTCTGTAAACAAGAGATCTGATTATTTATTAACGAAGAAAATTTGGGGTTACGCACCAATGCTGGTTATTCGTCTACTTTCTTTCTGAACAAATTTATCAAGAAAATGTCAATTTTTTCAATTATATATATCGAAATTAAATAGCATTGATTTTATGTCGAATTGTCGATACAATACTCACATATCATTTATAATTTACCATGTTGTTAATAAATACTTGTGCAAAAAAAGTTGTAAATGAGTCATGTGCGCGATACTTATGATGATCTTCAATATTTCAATTCCAGTCTATGAGACTACTAACATCATTAGGCTCAACAAATTCGGCTTTTGTAAGAGTAATTGCATAGTGTACAATGGGCATGAGTCATACAAACTAAGGTAGTGATTACAGTGAGACCACTTCTTCTAACCTTAACCCCACATGACATGCCTTGGTTTGAAATGGCTAAGGTATATATCACAGTAGGGACCCAACCCAACTATAAGGCTTCACACACTTATAATTGTTTTTTCAAAATATCTATAGAAGAAGTAATGTTTCTGGTAAGATACTAAGATTGTTGTGTTTGATATTTTACTCGACACCATTAAGGCCTTTGTAAAATTTTAAATATTTGAGTGGACAATATATATAGATTTGGAAGTAGAATTAGTATTAGTATTGTGTGAGAAGATCATTCTGAAAATGTTGCTTTCCATATGTGTATCAATTCATGTCATAGATTAATAACAAGAAAAATTACTAGAAGGTTTAAACAAATAACGGTAAAAAATAATTAAAAGTAACTTGTGGAAAATTGATCTTGGAGAATTAGCAATCATATAATATTATTAATGATATGAATTTTAGGGTGATAATTCCTGAAGTTAGGTATTGACGGAATTACAAGTTTTGTCCTTTAGATTTTTTTTTTTTTGGAAGGTGTGCTTCAGCGGTAAACCCAATCGACAGACAACCCCTCGACTTGAGTTCGAATCTCTACCCACGCACCGGTGTCCACTTTGAAGTTATCTCAAACCGTTACAGGGAATTTTTTCGTGGTGTGCAGGATTCGAACTCAAGACCAAGCCCGGGCGGGAACCCTCTTAAGAGGTAAACCCTCCCACCTCTCCCCAGCTGGGCTGGAGGTCATTGGCTTTGTCCTTTAGATTTATACCCTATTGCAAAGAATGTCCTTCAATTTCAAAATTGATTGGTTTTGTACTTTATCTTTTAAAATCTTGCACGTTATGTCCTTTATGCCTAACTTGGATAGTTTTCTTCGTTAAGTTTGGTCACGTGACCTGCACGTGAGGGTATTTCAATGAAATCACCCCACTTGTCTTCTTCCTCAATTTATAGATCATAAACCCTAACCTAACACCCATTTCAATTAACCCGATTGCAACATGGTTAACAGCTGAAATAACAGGGCTAATGCTATGACTTGAATGATAAATGATATGGCACAAACAAATCTAACTTACAATTCACAAGTTTCGAGTATAAAATTGAACGACCGATTGGAATAGGTTCGCCAAATCCGAGTCTTTAAACACGTTTAAGGTGGATTTGTGAGAGGGTTATGAATCGTGAAAGTTTTCCGAGTTTTTTTGGTGCCTCAATTTATACGAATTGGCTTAATTGATAACATACAACCGTTGGCCGGACTTCAAGCGACGGTTACTATGGTTGGTTTTAAAAATCGATTAATCGTGATAATTAACGTACCAAAACGCTTTGAACAGGTTTAATGATGATGGAGATGCCCATTTATGATGTTTAAATATAAATTAAACTTATACTAATCGACTTTAAAGTTGACGGCCGGAGTTTAGAGAGAGAGAGAGTGGGTGGTGGCACGTGATGGTGTGGTGGGTGGTGGTAAGTGATGGTATAGAGGTGGTGGTGGCGGTTTCAGATGAGAGAGAAATGGGGTAGGTGGTAGGTTGGTAGTGGTGGCTGGTGTGGTGGTTTGGTGTGGGGTGAGTGGTGGACTAGTAGCAGGAGATGGTGTGGTGGTGATGCTAGTGGCAGCAGGTAGTGATGAGGGTGGTTCTTCAAGGTGGTGGAAGATGGTGTATGTGGTGCAGAGAGAGAGAGGGAGAGAGAGAGGGAGGCAGAGAGGGAGAGAGAGAGAGAAAGGGAGGGAGAGAGGGAGAAGGAGAGAGAGAGGGGGAGGGAGGGAGAGAGAGAGGAGTATATTGATATATAACTTAATTTCTTTTTCAACTTTTTTTCTTAAAAGTTTTTTTTAAATAATATAAAGGTAAAAAAGACAAGTATACCCTCGTGTGCAAGTCATGTGACCAAACTAATAGATTATGTATTTGAATTTTGTATTTAGAGATAATATTTATCATTAATTTGTATTTGATCTCTTCCCTAAAATAGGGAATGTAATATGTGTATATATTATTGATCTAATGGAATGCAAATCAAGCATTGAGCCTAATAATTCTACATGGTATCAAGTGCCTAACCCTAACCTCCATCCCCTTGCCGTCACCTTCCCTTCGTCCCCTTTCTTTTCCGGTTCGATCTTCTTCTTTGCCGATCGAACATGTCTTCTTCCATACACCCTGCCTTAACCGTCACCAATATTAAAAACTTCATCCCTATTATCCTTGACCGCCAAACCGAACACTATAACACTTGGGCAGAGCTTTTCACCATCCATTGCAAAGCTCATGAAGCCTACAACCATCTCCAGCCACGTCCTCATCCTACGGCCGAATCCTCTTCTTCGGCTGATAAGGACAAAGAACCCGTCTCACAACCGTCTTGGGAACGCATAGACGCCATTGTTTTACAATGGATCTATGGCACCATCACCCAAGACCTTGTTCACACTATCATGGTCACCAACACTAGCGCTTATGACGCATGGTGTCGCCTCAAGAACCTCTTTCTTGATAACCAGGCCGCCCGGCTCATCTCTATCCAAAATAAGTTTTTTAATTGCCGCCTTGAACAATTTTCCAATATCTCCTCGTTTTGTCAACACATGAAACTCTTGTTTGACCAACTCAAAAGCCTTGACAACACATGAAACTCTTGTTTGACCAACTCAAAAGCCTTGAATCCCCAATGACCGAAAATCAACTCGTTCTCCAAATCCTTACCGGCTTGACCGTACCTTATGAGAGCATCTCCTTAATTCTCCAAAACACCCAACCCTTACCCGATTTTTATACCATTCGCTCCAAACTGTGTCAAGTCGAAGAAACCAAAACTGACCAAGCCAAGTTATCCGCCCAACAGCCGGTACCGCCCTCAACACCATGACCCAAAACCCGTCGCCCAAACCTCAACAAAATCACCCGAACCAAAACCCACCTCCAGCCGATTCCTATGACACCCAAACTGACACCTATCGAACCCGTTCCCAGGGACGCGGACGCGGACGTGGAAAACAGACCTACGGCCGTGGTCGCTACCAACAGCCCACCTTTTATCCAGCCCAATATTGGCCCTCCCCGTGGCCCAATCAGCAACCTGTCTGGCCCAACACCCAACCCCTAGCTATCCCCCTTCCCCTTGGGCTCAGTGGCCCGTTCCTCCCTGTCCATACCCTTTCGCCCCTTTTTCCCAGCCAACAACCAAACTCCTTCCGGCCCACCACATACCCAACTGACCACTAACCCACCCCATAACCAACACCCGTCCGCCGCCCCTGGCCTGCTAGGCCCAAAACCATCCAACACCAATTCGGCCCAATCCTATACCACCAACTACTCCCATACCGACATTGCACAGGCACTTTATAACTTGGCTCTTCATCATAATGACCCTTCGTGGACTATGGACACCAGCGCGTCAGGTACAATGTCTCCTCAACTTGATATGTTCTCGTCTATTTTTAATTCTAACATTATTCGTAACATTATTGTTGGCAATGGTAAAACCATTCCGGTTTTAGGACAAGGCAACATCACCTTACCACCACCATTCCCACCCTTTAAATTAAATAATGTCCTTTATGCCCCTAACCTTGTCAAAAACCTTATATCAGTCCGTCGTTTTACCACTGACAACCAATTAACTGTTGAATTTGATCCCTATGGTTTTACTGTGAAGGATCTAAAGACCAGGAGACCTATCCTACGGTGCAATAGCTCGGGGGACCTTTACACTCTCAGCCCGTCCAACATCACCAACCTTAACACTGCTTCAACCTATGCTGCCCTCACTCAAGACATCTGGCATCAACGGCTAGGTCACCCTGGCCCGGCCATTTTACAAAATTTAAAGTCTTCTAGTTTAATTTCTTGTCGTACTTTGAATAATAAAATTTGCACTGCTTGTATTTTTGGAAAACACACTAGCCTTCCATTTATTAATTCTAATACAAGCACGTGTATGCCATTTGATCTTGTGCACAGTGATGTTTGGACCTCCCCTATTATGTCTAATGGGGGTCACCGTTATTATGTATTGTTTTTGGATGCCTACACCAACTTTCTTTGGACCTACCCCATAGCCCATAAATCCGACGTGTTTACTATGTTTACCAAATTCACCAACTTTGTCCAAACCCAATTTAACACCAAAATCAAACAATTACAATGTGATAATGGACGTGAATATGCCAACAATCAATTCCATAATTATTGTAACCAAAATGGCATGCACTTGCGTTTCTCTTGTCCCCACACATCATCCCAAAATGGTAAAGCGGAACGCAAAATCCGCACCATCAACAACCTCATGCGAACCATTCTCGCACATTCCTCAACCCCCAACACCTACTGGCACCATGCTCTTGAGACAAGTACCTACTTGCTCAACATCATCCCGAGCAAAATTCACAAATTCCAGACCCCTACCCAACGCCTATACAAATGTATACCCACTTACGAACATCTCCGCGTGTTCGGTTGCGTTTGTTATCCCCTCATTCCCCACACCACCATCCACAAGCTAGCCTACCGCTCTTACCCTTGCGTGTTTATTGGATATCCGTCAAATCATCGCGGTTATAAATGCCTTGACCTTAAGACCCGCACCATCACCATAAACCGCCATGTCATTTCTTACGAAACCATCTTTCCCTTTGCAAAACAACACAAACCTACACCTACCACATATACCTTCCTTGATGACACACTTCACCCGAACATCCTCATTCCACCCACTGTTCCGCCACATCCCCTCCCCACACCACCGGCCCATCAACAACAACCTGGCCCAACTACCCCTCAACCAGCCCAATCCACTCCATTAAACTCCCCCCATCAGCCCACTACCTCGGCCCCACCCCAGCAACCCGCTACCCCAGCCTTACACCCACAGAACACACCTCCACCCACCGGACCATCCACCCGACCCGACTCCTCTCCCATACCCGGACCATCTTATTCATCCGCCACATCGGGTCACATACCAGATCCTCCGCCCTTACCCCCCACCCGCACCATGACCACCCGCTCCATGTCCGGTATATCCAAACCCAAACAAATTTTTAACCTATCTACCACCACCGTCAAACCTGTTCCAAAAACTCCCATTGATGCCTTGTCCAACCCGGAGTGGCATAACGCCATGCAAAACGAATTTAATGCCTTAATTAAAAACAAGACTTGGGAACTTGTCCCGAGGACTCCTGACATGCATGTTATTCGTAGTATGTGGCTCTTTCGCCACAAATACAGGTCTGACGGCACTCTCGAGCGATACAAGGCTAGGTTGGTATGTGATGGTAGAAATCAGGAGGTTGGTGTTGATTGTGGGGAGACCTTTAGCCCGGTTGTTAAACCGGCTACTATTCGGACAGTCTTGACTTTAGCTTTATCTCAGTCTTGGTCAATCCATCAGTTGGATGTTACCAATGCTTTTCTTCACGGTAACTTGACGGAGACAGTTTATATGTACCAGCCAGTGGGGTTTCGCCACCGTGACTTCCCAGACCATGTCTGTCTTCTTAAGAAGTCTCTGTACGGGCTTAAGCAGGCACCCAGGGCTTGGTACCAACGTTTTACTGATTTTGTCACATCTATAGGTTTTCTGCTGAGTAAATGTGACAATTCTCTCTTTACCTACCATCACGTGGTGACGTTGCATATTTATTGATATACGTTGATGACATCATTCTCACCACGTCCTCTGATACTTTAAGGATGAATCTCATGGGCAGCCTTGCGGCTGAATTTGCTATGAAAGATCTTGGACCGCTCAGTTATTTTTTGGGCATCTCTGTTACTCGCTCCGGTAACAACATGTTTCTCTCTCAACAGTCTTATGCTCTGGATATTGTCAGTCGTGCAGGTATGGATAATTGCAACCCGGTTGCCACTCCGGTGGACTCCAAGCCGAAGCTTAGCGCAACTGCAAGCGCTCCATTTGACAATCCCACGTTATATAGAAGTCTGGCAGGCGCTCTTCAATATCTAACGTTTACTAGGCCTGATCTCAGTTACGCAGTTCAACAGATATGCATTCACATGCACAACCCGACAGTCGACCATTGGAATGCACTGAAGAGAATTATCCGCTATGTTCGGGGCACAGCTTCTTACGGCCTCACCTTGTCTTCGGGTACTAACCTTGCTCTCCGGGCTTATACTGATGCCGATTGGGCAGGATGTCCTGATACTCGTCGATCGACATGGGGTTATTGTGTGTACATGGGTTCGAATCTGATTTCTTGGTCGTCTAAGCGCCAATCCACTATTTCACGTTCCAGTGCAGAGGCCGAATATCGTGCAGTTGCCAATGTGGTTGCGGAGATCTGTTGGTTACGTAACTTACTTCTAGAGTTGCACAAACCTATATCATCGGCCACTTTAGTGTATTGTGATAACATAAGTGCTATTTACTTGTCCACCAACCCGGTTCAGCATCAACGCACCAAGCATATAGAAATTGACATCCACTTTGTGCGTGAGCATGTGCAACGCGGCACGATTCGGATTCTTCATACTCCGACACGACTTCAGATTGCTGACATTTTCACCAAGGGCTTACCACGAGTTCTGTTCGATGACTTCCGCTCCAGTCTCAACATCCGTCCACCTCCTGCTTCGACTGCGGGGGTGTAATAGATTATGTATTTGAATTTTGTATTTAGAGATAATATTTATCATTAATTTGTATTGATCTCTTCCCTAAAATAGGGAATGTAATATGGTATATATTATTGATCTAATGGAATGCAAATCAAGCATTGAGCCTAATAATTCTACACAAACTTAACGAAGAAAACTAACCGAGTTAGGCATAAATAACGTAACGTGCAAGATTTTAAAAAATAAAGTACAAAATCAATCAATTTTGAAGTTAAATAGTTTTTTTTGTAATTGGGTATATACTTAAAGAACAAAACTTGTAATTCGGTCTTTAAGTATTTGATGAAGTTTAGCCTTATATTGTTTGCATGTTATTTTATTGATTTTTTTATATAAAGTAAGAGCATGCACATCTCTCCACTATCTTCTACCTTAAAATTTAAATCAAACTTTTTAAAATCTATTTTTTATTTTAGAAAATCTTTCTAATCTCATTCACCAAACCTATCCTAATATTCTCTTTTATTATTTTTTTTTGTGTTTCTTTTTTTTTTAATATTTGTTTACCTTTTTGTGTGTGGGAGATATGATACAGGAGTAATAGTAGCTTTTTAAATTTTAGGAGTTTCTAGGGGTTTTTGTAAAATTTTAGTTGGTAGAGATAATGATGGTAATAAGTTGTAGTAAATTTTTTAAATTTTAAAGATGTGGTGCAGAATGATGATGGGATGTGAATGCTCTTAGTCGGCTTATAGTTTTATAATTTTTAATTCCATTCTGTCATGATCATCTGAAACCGGTCTTTCAAACCGGCAAAACTAGGGCCGAACCGAACCTAGAAAAAACCAATCTGTGCACGTTTATAAAGTTCTCAGGTTGGGATGTCTTATGTGGAATATTTTTAACGAATCTAACTTCCAATTTCACTTTCCGATGCAACTGATAGAAATTTATGGTGCACTTGATTAGCAGTTGTATTGCATTGCTTTTATCATGTGGAAAAGTTATGGGTGTGCTTATTTGCAGGTTGATTACATATGAGCCATTACAACCTCCTCTTAATGTGGATTTTATAAAGGTCTCTATGATTTCTTTTTCTCGGCAATCTCTTCAGATTTGCCACTTTCAACATATTAAGTATGGCTATTAATATAATAATAGTTGCTAATGAGACAAACCGTTAATTCCATTTTTTTTACCGGCATATAGGTCAAATTGCATATGGTACATAGAACGTAGCATGTTATTATGTCTCCTTGTAGTTTTTAAAAATTACCTCACTGCGAAGCACATGTGATTACACACACAAACATACACCTTATGATTTTTTAATCGTTTTAAGGTTTGAGTTATGTTTACACTCTGTATTGTCAACTTCACCGTAACGTACGGGCTCCCTGCTAGTATAACATTAATAATTAATAATATAGTAGTAATAACAATATATCAATAGTAAAGACAAAAAAAGACGAGATTTAATAGTAGGTGGCATGCACTACGCATATATGTCAATACGTATCGGAATAGTGGGGAGGGCAATGCACCCATATATTATTGATGTCGATATGACTTGTATGGTCATCTCACAACCAACTATTTATGAATAAATTAATGTTATATATTCCTAAATATCTTTTTTTCTCATGTGTGGTTTGGATTTTAAACTTGTCTAAGCATATTTTAGCTTTTATGGTAACAAATTGTTGTTTTTCATTTATTTGGGGACACCAACAAGGCAAGAATAAACTTAAAAACATAAACAAACGGTTTGGTAGCCTCCTAATGAGGCTCTAAACCATTCAGCTCTGAATGGTTTAGCATTCAGACTGTTTATTTCAACCTAAAAAGGCTCTGAATGAAATGGTTAAGAGCTGAACCATTCAGACTTCGTGCATAGCTAAACCATTCATCATTTAACCATTAAGAGTTTCTTAACCATTCATAACTATTAACACTTAATCAACCGAATAGCCCTAAACTTATACTTTTAAGATACGTATATTTTAAAAGTCCTAAACTAATCGGTAAAATGAAAACTAGATAGCGAAACTAAACGTATGAAGATGACATTTTATACAGAACAATCTATGAATTCATAATCCAAAAACCTAAACACACAATGAATGCAGTTTAAGAAACTTAACGAATATAAGTATTTTTTATATAACAATTATGTTTGAACCACCTCACATTTTGTTAGGATTAGAGGTGTCAGTCATGTCGGGTTGATGGGTTTAGAGGTTGACAGGTTGGTGGGTTGAAATGTGCAATCCAAACCCAACCCATATTATTGTTTGTGTCAAAGATCTCAACCCTTACCCGATCTATATAAATTCGGATCAACTCGAACACAACTCGTTTAACCTATACTTTTAAATAGTCATGAATGTTGACGGGTTATCGATAACTTGTTTAATGGTGAGTATAAATGTGAGAAGTAAATAATTTGGTGCACCAAAATTATCACTATTATAACTGACCATGTAAAATAAAAATGAAAAAAAAAACAAAAATATAATCGATATTTTTTTTTCTAAATACTTAAACGGGTTAACGAGTCTATCCGTTTTTTATATGTGTCAGCCTAAATCCAACCTGTTTTAAATATGGGTCGACCATAACCTCCCGTTTTTTAAACGGGTCATGTTAGTTGACATAAACATGTTTTTTTTTTAATCGTGTAGGATTCGGGTTGGGTTTCGAATCGTGTTAAGAATTGCCACCTATAGTTTGGGTAAACTAACATGTAAATAAATATAATAAATAATAATGTTTAAATACAAATTAGGAAAATAAAATAAAGTCATTATAAGCTTTAAATAGCCTCAAATACGAATGAAAATGGGACCTCCAATACCTCCACTACCAACCCACACACATGCCCATTCCTAGTTCGTACATTCTCTCCATGCCAATCCACATTAAATTTTATTTTAAATTTTTAATATCCTAATGCATTTTATATATAATATAATTTTACATTAACTCGTATTTTTCTAATTAAAATTGATATACACTAATACACATAAAGAAAAATAAAATAATTTAAACAATAAACACTAATTCTGTATATTTAAAACTATAATTTAAAATAAATAATCACAATATTAAACCTTCACAACCCAGGAAACAAAAAAGTAACAAGAGTTAGTTTTGGATTACCAATAAGAACACCAAACCCAAAACATCTCTCGAGATCAGAAAATCTCTCAAGTAAAAACAGTAAAAAAAAAAACCAAAATTTACACAAAGCGATCCAACTTGTGATTAATAATATTTTCTGTTATTTTTCACGATGGGTAAAATGTTCTTGTAATAATTGATATTATACCTGACATATGTTAAGGAAGGTAATTTAGCTGATCATGACCATCATGATCATGATTATCCCACTGTGTTTGACTCCAGTATGTCTGATCAACGGTCCCTGTTAAATCAAACAATGCTTGATCCGTACCGTTGTTCCAATCCTTCAACTCATCTCCAATGGTGTGAGCATCCATAAACCCAAGTGGACCGGTTTCCGTACCCTTTAACTCGTCTCCAATTGCTTGATCTGTGTGCATCCATTGTTGCTGGTTCGAGCCCGAGTTTTCGACAATATTATTGGCTGTATGGTGCAACCTGAAGGGCGAAACGTCGGTGATGTTGAAACCGATTGGTAATTGAGGTGTTGATGAGGTAATTAAACCGGTGAACGTTCCAATCTCTTGAAATATGTTGCTGTTGTCGACCGGTGACTGGTCGAAGGTAGGATTAATGTTTGGTGTTGATGATCCTTGATGATTATTGAAAAGCCCGGTGAACGTCGATGAAGAACAGGGTCGGTCCTGAGTATTTAAGTGTCCTGTACAACGGAAAAAAAACACTATTAAGTTTTAAGGTTTTAAAACTTGAGCCAAGCTATGAAATGATATTTTATTATATTTTAAAAAGAAAACTAGTTTATTTAATTTATTTCTAATTTCTAATATTTAAGTAAAAAAAGATCTATTAAAACAATATTAAGTTTTTAGCCATTGAGCCAACAAGTATATTGAAGTAGTTTTATTTTCTATTTTTATGTACCATCAATACTTAAAAAATAGAAAATAAAACTACTCAGACTATCGAGTCAATATTAAATTTTAGTACTGACTCGATAGTCTTAAAAAAATTTCAAATTCAAATATTTTAAAATTGAAAAATTTTAAGGCCCAGGGTCGGGGTGTATATTTCTCACCCCTAGCCTGGGCCGGCAACAATTCAACATAATAATACCTGAGAGAACCTCCGCGGCGGTGACAGGAGCGGTGGCGATTGTCGTTGTAGCCGTCGTGTTCGCCGCCGTGGTGGTGGCGGTAAGGCTAGAGCTCTCACTACTCGAATTCTGATTATTCTGTGAACCGGAACTTTTCCGATCACCGGAATCGGAGCTAGGGTTTTTACCACCAGACTTAGGTTTCGATCGCTTCGTTTTCCGGCAACCACCGCCGACAGGGACGTTACGGAGGACACCGCCTTTGGTCCAATACCGACGACAGTTTTTACAGAAGTGACGTGGCTGAGAAAGGTTATAATTATTATAGTAACAGAATTTGGTGTTCAACGACTCACAACGTGGACATTTTAAAGCTTGTGGACCGTGTCCGTGGTGGTGGTGTGGTCGTAACCGTCTATCACCACCACCACCACTGAACAACCGTCCACCAACACCACCACCACCACTACCAACTGAATGTATATCCTGCATTTTTTTTTATAAAACAAAACACAAAACCAACTACAAACTGTAACCAAATGTGGTTAAGTGTGAAGGAATATATCGAATATAAATTATCAGTGACTGTTGAAGAAGAATTTGAGCTCAGAATTTGTTTCTCTCTCTAGAAATATGTGTTAGAGAGTGATTATACGAAATATCTGATATCTGTAACAAAAATCGAAGCATTATTATTCTGAAGAATAATATGGAGTGCTTCTAGTGGATTTACGAGAACGCCCCTGTACCTAGTGAATAATAACCATAATTATTGCTACCCGTTGTCAAATTACGAGGCTGCCCCTAGTAGTACTAGGTGATCAGAGTTACTGTACCACGACGGGGTCTCTTGTGTAGCACGCACTGTTGGATTATTACCTCATTTTCGAAATATATAAACTGTTGGATTATTACCTCCGTCCCAAGGCATTATAGCCTACTGGTATCTTAGTGGTGAGATAAGACTTAAGGGCCATAAGGTCCTGGGTTCGAATCTTACAAAGGGGGTTTTCTCATAATTATGAGTTTCCTCCTGAATTGGTAACTTGGTGGTGGAATATGATCGCGTGGCAACACTGGTGGCACGATGATACTCCAGTGTTCCGTGAGTGATTCCAATTTGTTGGCCGTTCAAAAAAAAACACACATTTTAAGAAATATTTTATTTGTATGTGGTAAAATGACAATAATATCCTTAAAAGTGGTGATTGTGTTTTGTCTTTTATGGGCAAAACTGGAAATTACATTTCTATTTTTGGAAAGAGACATTTAATTTGAGACAAACAAAAAAGGAAAGTAGGACATTTAAATTGAGACGGAGGGAGTAATAATGATTTTATCGGAAGGGAAAACAATTTTTTGGTGACTATAGTATAGATGGGAAATGAAAACAAATGTGACCGGATATATTTAAACTTGGGGTGTGAAATATATACTACTGGGCTTTAAAGCATCATGTACGTACCACGTAAGATATGGCTAAAATGACGATTCGCCTAAATAACCAAAAATATGATTGGTTGCTGAGGTGGGCCCCCTCTACTTCCATTCGCCCATTATGGGGTAGGCGAGGCTGTGAGATGGCGTAGGAGGTGCCGCCAACCTGAATTGGTTTGGGGCTGTTACTCTACACCTAAGAGTCTTATGATGGATAATCTGAGAACAATTAAGATGGATAATAGTATGACTATGGGATAGGGTAGCGGATGAACTTTAAAAATATTTGTATGTCGATTGAAGTGGTATGGCATGTTTTGCTAATAGAAAAATCTATTATGCGCGGTTTTTTTTATTTTATATAAAATAATATCAATGGGTAATAATAAATTTATATAATTATTAAAATAGTAAGAAATGTATTTATTGAGTTCAGCTCTACCAGATTTTTCGTTTAAGATCCGCCATTTACCAAATGAGATTGGTCGGGTCAAGACAAGGTTTACAATCAGACATGGGACTGAATTATCAATACTCGACTCATTATTATCCCTATTTCTAACAAATTTCTTACAGCATAAATGTATTGTGCTTTAAACGTAAGTCGGGACGTTCTTTTTTTTGGGTAGTTTTACTTTGTATGAATGCCAATATCATTGTTGTTGTTTGTAATTTTGCACTGTATATCAATGCTTAGATTAGCTAATGACCTAATGTGTTTTTAGAGCATTCATGTATATATTTGTGAGTGAGTTTTGCGTATTTTATGAAGTAGTTATGAGTGGATGAGAGGGAAAATGTTACTGTTCATCCGTATACTTTGGAAGAAACTATTCTCCCATGTTTATTTTTTTATATATTTTTGAAAGTGGTTGTGAATGTAGGCGAGAGAAAATATAAAGATAAACATATACAAAAGAATTATCTAACTGAAAATGAGAGAAAATATAGTGATTTATAATGTAATTATATGGATGGAAATGAGGAACCTATTATAAGGGTTAAGATCAGATACACAATAAAAGAAAAATAGGAAGTCGTAGAAAAGATATCAAACGATGTCCGATTGAACACATTAAAGCGGCATTGGAACCGTCTCATCTGTAAGACCCTTTCCCCTAACTAATCATTTAATATGATAAAATACTATATTAGAGTAGATTAAATTTTTCCTTTTCACTATATCAAGTTTTCATTGTCAAAAAAATCCAGAACCGATAACAAAATCATCAAACGCCTAGTTGGAAACATCTTCCTAGTTACATACGTTAGTTACATAGTTTATAAGCACAACGGAAGTCTCAAAAGATTGATTATAGAATTCAAAAGTTCCCAAAAATGTTCAATATCCATTAACGAGCACAGTTGATTGTTTGTTTGTTTGTTCGTTCGAATGCTTGATTGATCCCTGAAAAGTCCCTTCATGCACCTCTACCTAACATGGAAACAATACACAAGAAGGATTAGTCAAAACATGGCTTATTGAATAGCATAACGAAAACAACATGCTCGGGAACCCGCCGTAAGCTACGACTGCTGGCCGTAGCTTACGGCCAGCCATTTCTCGTCCTCCCCCCCCCTTCGCCGTAGGCTACGGCCTCATGGTCGTAGCTTTCATCCAGCAAGGTCTGATCGTTCTGCTTCATTTGGTCGTAGCCTACGACCCTAGACCGTGTGTTACGACCACGAGTTGCTGATTTGCACCTCTAAACTTTGCCTTAGCCACATTTTTACACCCCACAAGTAGGCTTTGGTAGTATAACAAAACTATGGAGTTTAATCCCACCTTTTAATTATTCTAAGTTACTAACTATTGTTTTGGTTCCCAAAACATGTTTCTTGGATTCCTTTGTACTTCCTAAGGTGATTTGGGACATTTAACCCAAACCAACCCGTTGGCTCATTATTTGCTAAATCTCAAGTTCCTATATTATGATTCACTGGGGCTTTAGAACCGTTAGTTGTTGTCCCTAACAAGTGCTTTGCATCTGTTTTTAAACTTCACATTAGCCTATTCGACTAATGTATTTTCCTTTAAGGATCCGGGCAATGACTTACCAAGATCCCCAAGGTTGATGTCCACCAAGTCATAGCGCATAATTGTATTGTATGAATCGTTCAAGACTTAGTCTAGAGAGATTCTAACATAGGAATGCCTCGGTCTTACATGCCTATTACCCAATTGAGCATGAGTTTATTTATTTTGACCCAATACAAGGCCAAAATGATGACCACTATACCTATGGCCA
Source organism: Ambrosia artemisiifolia (assembly GCA_032199755.1). Taxonomy (NCBI): domain Eukaryota; kingdom Viridiplantae; phylum Streptophyta; class Magnoliopsida; order Asterales; family Asteraceae; genus Ambrosia; species Ambrosia artemisiifolia. The sequence continues at coordinate 10,337,558 of CM063522.1, forward strand.
TGTTTTTGTTAACTTCACCGTAGCGAACCGCCATAGCATATTTTCTTGAGTAATACCCAAGCCCTTGCGGCCTCTAGGACTACAAGGCATTGGATTACTCGTTTTGACTACACATGTTTAGTTTCCATTGAATAAATTCTAACATAGTATCGAGTCTTTGTTTCATGATCAATTTCTCCCATCATAACAATACAATGATGGTAACAAGTGCAATTATCTAAATGAACTTGTACATACAACGTACCTTAAATTTTTCCCTTTTGGCGAGTGTCCGACTCGTTCTTGATTTCCTGCGCCCCACCTGTTTCGCCTAATCAAGCAAAGTCGCGCTTTCATTAGAAACCCAACATTCATTATAATAACCATATGGTTTTGAACCAAATTAACATATCATGATATACGTCTAGCAACTACATGGGTCATGGTTATTTTCCAGTTTAACCTGGGCAATTTATCAAACACTTGGTGTGCCTAAGTCTTCTTGCATCACAATGGGTTGAATTACAAGATTAGTAACCCATCCTTACACTTCTAACATTCACAATCAGATTGAAATCCATAATTTTGATAATTAAAGTTTGTAAATTAAACATATTAGTTGATTTACCACAAATTCAATGGGGTTTTGACCATAGGGTCGAAACCCATGCCCATTATTTAAACATTATATCAAATCAGCCCCAGTTCTAACAATTGGTCCTTATAATTGACATTAAGTATTCCCATGCCCATAACACTAGTTTTCTTGAACAATCAATGATTTCCCCTTTAAAAGAGGATGATCATCAAGAACCCTAATTTCATGATTTCTCTTCAAAACAAGAAATTTAACATACCTTGTATTTAGATTTCTGTAAGGAATTGTTTTATACAAGCATGCGTCAATTTAGCCTTAATTTGCCTCTTGATTGTTGAAGAATTCAGCCTTGAATGGAATAGTGGTGTGTGTGTGGTTGTCGACCTTGCACCCTGTTCCAAATTTTCATTAAAGGATGGAAGAGAAAAGATCTCCCTTCTCTTCCTTTCTCTCCAATTCCTTCCGAATTGGAAAGATTGAAAATCACCCTAAAAACCTCTTTATTATCCCTCCAATTCCCTCCCTTTCCCACTTATAAAAAACTCTGGAACACATTTTTCCCCACTTCCTTCCCAATCATTTCTCTTCAATCCTTTAATGAAACTCTGTAACAGAGTGTTGGTGTCTGACCACACATCCCTTTCTTTTGTTTTTAATAAAACCACACCCACAATCCCCTCTTGACACCAATACCCCCTTTTTGTTTTTGCTTTATGTTAAATTTGGCCAAAATCCTCATCCTAGATAAGATTTAGTGATACATTTTTAAGTTTACTTAATAGGTTCACATAACTGATGGTTATTAACAGTTAATTACGTTTAATCAATAAATATTAAATTTCGGGTGTTACATCAGCGAACTATACGATCTTAGATTTTAGGTTTTTGATTTTTTGAATTTTTAGCTTATAGTTCTTAGAATTTGTGTTATATCATTGCGTCTTTTCTTTATTTTCGTCATTGTGTCATTTTCTAACATTCATTGTATTATTCTCCTCAGCATTGCGTTATATTTTGTAACTCATTGTGTCATTCATCTACAGCATGCTCATCGTCTCACCGCCTCAACCTATGCCTCGTCCTCATACACTCAGACCTTATTTGCCAGTTCGACCTTATTTGTCACTCAACCATGTTTGGTTTGTAAACGAGTGAAACACGAGCAAAGATCCTCTCAGCTCGTGAACAACCCTAATGGCGAGGACGGAATCAGAGACCTCCCATATAAAAACCCATACAAGCAAGTTAAACCCGTCCACTCCCATCAGCTGGACAACCCATCCTTCAAAGGATATACCAACGCTTGTCGAGAAAAAGTCGGTCAAAACAAATAATTTTGGAGGTTACCTTTGTATAATACGATAAAAGAGTTAGTAAAATAAGATTTTATGTTCGATTAAGCAAAAAAGAAATACATAGGTTTGAGGGTTTTGTGTCCGTACATACGGAATGTGTTTGGAGGGACACGTGTACGGAGGCAGAGGCGAGGAAATGGAAATCAAGAGATCAGGGTTTATCCGGTTGTCGGCCACTCTTTGTTTTTGTTACTCTTGTTTGGTTATCCTTGTGCCACATACACATTAGCCCATTAATAAAATAGTAAGTCCACATTACAACTATACCCCTCCTGCCTCAATCGTCTTCAGTCTTCACTCACGCGTCTCCTCATCATTCAACACTTTCACACTCATTACTATTTATGGAATTGCTTATTTTTAAAATGTTGTTACTAACATCAATTAATATTTTTCTATATTACATTATAAAGAGTGAGCAATGGGTAAAAAGGTCCAAAATGTCAAAGTTAAGGTGGCAACTTAGAAGTCACAAGTGTAATTCTTTAAACTTGACCACTTTTCTACCTTTTATGCCCTTATCAATGCATTAAGATGTTTGTACCATGTGATGCATTAAGATGCTTGTACCATGTGCTTTTAACAATTTTAACATCAATAATACCACTTTTCTTCCTTTTATGCCCTTATCAATGCATTAAGATGCTTGTACCATGTGATGCATTAAGATGCTTGTACCATGTGCTTTTAACAATTTTAACATCAATAATATCACCATAATCACTAATAATATCCCATAACTCACCATAATCACTAATAATATCTCATTATGTTGTGACTTTCCACATGTATAACTCTTATCTCTTTATTTACTTATGTATTAATGTAAATGCCTATATATAGTGACATTTGTATATGATGTTGAGATCAATGAATAAGAATTCTACATTCTCTTTTCTCTCTATAATCTACAATCATTTTTTTGTTACACTTTGTTGGTTGCTAATTGGTTGTTGTTATACAACACGTTATCAGCACGAATGCTTTTAAAGTTTGATCATGTTATCATAAGTCTAAGTATCACTGTTGGATCCGTTTCTTTTTAAATCGACTTTCAAGGAACCTGGAATCCATCAATGTCACATTAAGAAGTTTTGTTCGAAAGTCTTACATGGACAAAGATCAAGGTATGATTAATTCAATTTCTCTTTAGTCTCAATTTCTATCAGTTCTTATTTGTTAGGTTGGGTAAGAAATTCTAATATGAGACTTGGTAAGAAAAACTAAATAATATATCTTATAGATATCCAACAGATTATAATTAATTTGATATAGAAATGTATTATCCAAAGTCCATTTTGTTATTATCATGCAATGTATTTTGATTTAGTAATATAACTTAAATTCTATTAAAGTTGACACATATAAGTTACGAGAGTGATTAATTATTATGAAATTACTCATGATTAACCTTAATGTAAAATATTTTTTATTTATTATGTAATTAATTGAACTAAGAAAAGGGTTATCTACACTACATTATAAAGGAGGAGACATGAGCAAATATGTCCAAATTGTCCAAAGTTAAGATTACATATGAAGAGTTCCTTTCTTCACACATAAGATATCATGAAAATTCTTTCAATACTACCCCTATTTGCAAAAGCAACTTGTATACTTTTTGTGATATTGAATGAAATGGTTAAATGCACATTTGCTATGAATGGTTGGATAAAAAAAATATAGTTTCTTTTCAAAGCTTAAACAATGAAGAGAAATGGATTACTTTCATATAAATCGTTTTATATTCAAAGACAATTTCATATATATCGTTTTGCATTCAAAGACAATGGAAGGAAGACAGTATATCTGTACACTTTTCCTACAACTTGGTGGGCTAACACGACTACGCTTGTGCATTGTTTAAAAAAATATACTTATTTTAATCGTCCCGCAGCAACGCGCGGGTTTCCCACTAGTATTTTTAAAATGTAAATTAACAAGGACGAAGTATAATAGAGGTTGGGGGTGTCATGTTCTTCACTGTTTACCGGCTCAGTAGTATAAATTTCCTTGGTACCATGACCCTCACTGCTTACAGGCTCGGTAGCATAACTTTTATTGTTTTTGTTTGAAAGTTTTATATGTATTGATTCCGGTCACTTTCGTTTTAAGGGTTCCACAATTTTCGCCCCCTAAAAAAATTTCAAGCTCCGCAACTATGCATTTGAATACAAAAACATTTAAATTTATGGTAAGTTAGAATGATTAGAAAATGGTTTTTTCCTGCATGAATGATACGCAATCATCTCATGAGTAATTGGATTTCACACTTTAGTTTCTCTATTATCCATTTATCCTTTCATCACCACCACTACCATCATCCAACCCCTTCAACTTTCCGGGGCCCTCTGCTCCAATGTCAACTCTTTTCCACCCTAAGATATCAACCACTCCCAATTAGATCTATGTGTGCCTTCACTGGAGAAAGCTTCATGTGGCAGCCGGAGGTGTCTGCCATCAACAAACCACACAGTCCAACGTCGTTTACCGATCTTCAAACACCACAGGCCACTCCCCTCAATCCAGATCGATACCGACATCCACCGCTGCTGGCGAGTACATGGCAGCAACTCGGTTTCTCATTCTCCCTCCGGTAACGCCACTGAACCTGAAACACGAACAAAAAGTCCTGAGGTTACCTCAATCGCCGGGATAGAGATTCAAATGCTTGAGATTATGATTAGTAGAGAGAATCAGATGTGGGTGTGGGGTTTTAAGCACAACCAATGTGTACAACACTACAAAGCAAGCAATGTACAACATCACAAAGCACAAAAAACTCATAAAGCATGATGTACAACCTTGCAATGCATAAACCACTTGTAAATTAATAATATATATAATTAAATTAGGTTATACTCATAGCCATTATGATAAGCTCTATTGCAACTATTTTTTTTTTTCTGTTTTTTAATTTTGTCCAAGCAGATTGGTTTGATATGTGAAAGATGGATTATAAATCTTACATCTGTTGCTCAACAATCGATGTGGGAACAGTCTCAATCATACCATACAATGGTTTCAGTCGGTAATATTTTAGTAATAGGTTTGCATGAAGAGTTTTCCGACTAGTAACATGTTTGGTCATTTACACATACTGATGTTAAAATGATACTAAGTTTATGAGGAAGACTAGTTTATCCTTTTATTGAAAAAGCAGAAAGATATAAAAAAAAAAAAAAATCAAAGCCACAAACCCACCCACTTCCAATATTCTTCATCGATCAACCTTGTTGCACAAAATTTTTGTCTCTTAATCCATGTGTCAACCGTGCTGGGATGAGGTCTTTGACGACTATGCATTTGTCGTCGTCGTGGTTTTTCCATTTGGTGCTTCCCATTTTTGACAATCGAAAATGCGCAAACATATAGTAGTTTTAACTAATTTTCTTTTGAGTTTTGAGGTGTTTGGTTCTAAACATAAGGGTTTTGTTCCATAAATGAGGTGGAGTAATGAACTCACACATGGATCGTGGTTTCTCATCAACGATGCTATGGTGTCGTTGTAGAGGAAGCAAGAGTCACAATAAAGGTGAGTTAAGGGTGGTGACAAAGAGGTGTGTCATTGTAGAAAATATTGTATGTTAATGTCATATTTGACACCATATTTCATATAATCTCACTTTAACTTTCAAAAATCAAAAGATGTAGTTATAGCATATCTTGGTTTAGTAAAAGTTACGTACGTACTTTTTAAATTGTTTGAAACAATTATTTAGAATCAATGAAATGTCAACCATAGGTGAGTCGTGTGTAATAGTTTATCTTCTCTACTTACATCAAGGTAATGCCATTGTTCATCAAACAAAAACACTTTAACACTGTGTTCCAGAGTGGATCGACCAATTGAAATGGTATTTAGGAATCATACACTCTCTATTTAGAAATCATACACTCTGGCCCATTGAAATAGCTTAGGGTCCAATCATTCGAACCAACTATACATAACAAAACTACGAGTACAACAAAAGTAGAAAAGGAATAAAGTTACGGTTGAGAAATGTCAATGAAAGGGATTACATTTTAAACCTTTGCTATAAAAACTTTTATTTTACCATTTCCTACTAGTTTGTAAAGTTTATAATAACTTGAATGTTAGTTTGTTCATAAGGTGGTCAATTTTATTGTATCACGGCTATAAAGGTCTTCCCCAACATCAAAGGAATTAGACAGGGATGCATCGATCTAACTTGTTCGTCTCCTTACATACTGTTTCTTGATATCTAGAATTTCAAGATTTGTTTTACGTTAATTGCTAAAATAACCTGATCAAGAATAAAGCACACTAAACAAATGCGTAACACAACCAAATTATTTTATGATTACTAGGACGAAAACATGATTATTGCGATCTAGCCCACCCTCAGTCATAAGGAGAGTAGTAGTAGTAAAAAGAACTCAAACTTCTTTATAGTGAGCATTCTCTTAATTTGTTATATTTGTTTTAGTTCTTTGCTTTAGCAATATTTATTCTATAATTTGATTCGAGGCTAAAAGTACAAACATATTTACACGTTTATAACTTTTAATACACAATCTCTAAATTCTAATTCCAAATCTAATCTATATATATAATAAAAGAAAGCAATTTTAATGACATGGCACTTAAGGAGACATTCTCCTCTTTGAGTGTGCCATGTGTCATGCCATGTGGCAAATTAAAAAAAAAACAAATAATAATATAAAACCTAATCTACTAAAATTAAATTGAGATATTTTAGGAAAAAATAATTTAAAAACAAATTTAAATTTTTCTCTCTTATGTTTCCTCCCATAATTTTTAAACGTTAATATTTTTTATGTACTAGATTTTTTAAAGAAAAAAATTACACCAAATTAACGAGCGTTTTATTATCTTTCCAACGAGTACCATAGTGCTATATAAAAAACGGAGAAAAAAACGACTATTTTTTGTGGGGTTTCGTTCATATAGGAAAAAAAACACAAAGTGTTCAGGTTATTCATTAATCATGTTTTTCTTTTAAACCAGGTTCTTATATACGATGTTGAAATTCAGCCCAATCGCTATGCTTTCATTGGAATTTTACTCTTCTAAAGATGCATAGGTATACTTCATCAAGAGAAGCTAGGAGAAAAAATCGCGCAACACTGCAACACATGGTGTCACCTTATAGCAAGGTTATTTTTTTATTTGTTTAATTACAAGGGTAATAATTATTACTATTAGTATTAGTATTATTAGAATTGTTATATTTTTCAACCCCGGGACGCTCCCGGGATATATATAATAGACTAAAGCCATTTTAATGACATGGCATTCAAAGAGAGCATTTTCCCCCTTGAGTGTGCCATGTGTCATCCCATGTGGCAAAAGCTTTATTTTAGGAAAATAATAATTTAAAAACAAATTTAAATTTTTCTCTCTTATGTTTCCTCCCATAATTTTTAAACGTTAATATTTTTTATGTACTAGATTTTTTAAAGAAAAAAATTACACGAAATTAACGAGCGTTTTATTATCTTTCCAACGAGTACCATAGTTCTATATAAAAAACGGAGAAAAAAACGACTATTTTTTGTGTGGTTTCGTTCATATAGGAAAAAAAAACACAAAGTGTTCAGGTTATTCATTAATCATGTTTTTCTTTTAAACCAGGTTCTTATATACGATGTTGAAATTCAGCCCAATCGCCATGCTTTCATTGGAATTTTACTCTTCTAAAGATGCATAGGTATACTTCATCAAGAGAAGCTAGGAGAAAAAATCGCGCAACACTGCAACACATGGTGTCACCTTATAGCAAGGTTATTTTTTTATTTGTTTAATTACAAGGGTAATAATTATTACTATTAGTATTAGTATTATTAGAATTGTTATATTTTTCAACCCCGGGACGCTCCCGGGATATATATAATAAACTAAAGCCATTTTAATGACATGACATTCAAAGAGAGCATTTTCCCCCTTGAGTGTGCCATGTGTCATCCCATGTGGCAAAAACATTATTTTAGGAAAATAATAATTTAAAAACAAAATTAAATTTTTCTCTTTAATGTTTACTTCTATAACTTTTAAACGTTAATATCTTTTATATACGAGATTTTTTAAAGAAAAAAATTACACCAAATTAAGGAGCGTTTTATTATCTTTCCAACGAGTACCATAGTGCTATATAAAAAACGGAGAAAAAAACGACTATTTTTTGTGGGGTTTCGTTCATATAGGTAACAAAACACAAAGCATTCAGGTTATTCATTAATCATGTATAGGCAAGTTATTAATTATGTTCAAACCAGTAAATATGAATTTTATTTACAACATGTGTTAGCATTGGAGTTGTACATTGTTTTAGGTTAGCTTTTAATATTAGAGTTATACATTGTTTAAGGTTATACACTAACATTGGAGATACATTGTTAATTGTTTTAGGTTAAGTGCTACCCGAAGCTTTCCTACATGTAACTGTAAAGCGCATCATTCTATTTCATCTGTAAAATTGATATCATATTAGATTTCTCAACCCCGGGAGGTTCCCGGGGTATAATCTAGTATTATATATATTAAAACGCTATTTTATAGTAATATTATGAATACCGAGCTCAATGATAAGTCATACGTGGTTGTATATTGTTTGCATTACGCCAGATCGTGTTTTGCTTGATCCAATTAATACGACGTGCTTTGGTAATTGTATCATAAATCATAACAAAAAAATAGAATGTAGTGTAGATTATAAAAATAGTCCATCCAGAATATTTTAAGTTTATGAAAATGCGACAAACACATCTCCAATGCTAAAGGTGAGTATGATTTTTAACCTCCCATCTTAACATTAGGGGTGAGCATATGAAAACTGATAACCGAAAAAACCTAAAATCGAATCGAAAATTACCAAAACCGACTTAACTAATTGGTTACTGTTAAGATATGGTCAAAACCGAATCATTTGGTTACAGTTTTTGTTTTCCATTCTTCCATAACTGAAACCGAACCAATAGTTATATATTTATCTGTTTTTCATGTACGTCAATGTATTTGAAACATATTTTTCATATACTTCCTATGTATTTCATGTAATTTTCATGTATATCCATGTATTTGAAACATATTATCATGGATTTCTTGGGTATTTCATGTATTTGTATGCTTGAAAAATGTTCAAAACACTTGACTAACTATTTTGAGTTTATAATTTTGCACAAGTATTTTTTTTTTGGTAGAATGTAACCATAACCGAGCCATTAACTGACATATTAACCGAATTAACCAAACCAACTTAACCGATCGGTTTTGATTATTATTTTTCCTAAACAAACTTCGATTATCGGTTTTGGTTATATGTAATAACCAACATATTAGATCATTTCAGGTCTCTACTTTAAAAAAAATTTAACTTACGTCAAAACTAATTCAAATTAGATCTCCATATGAGCATTCACCTCATCATCTACTTTTCTTTATTTAATCTCTATCTAATTTATTTCTTTCATGTCTTTCATAATATAATAATTTTTATATTTCATTTAACATTAAATCATTTTAAATAAAACAATCAACTATCAAAATCAAATAAAATATTTACAACACTGAAAAACCAAAAATAATAAAACTCAATTAAAAAGTACATTGTTATACACGCATATATCATATCGGTTATAACTATAAGGCGTATCGTTCGTCTTCTGCGAACATGCTTTGTAGGTATTATGCCCGCATACATTATATCGAAACTATTAGACTCCAAGTACTTGTTAGGTATTGTATAATGAGCCATCGTGATGGGAGGACACTGAACGCACATTCCACATCCTTTCTTGCTAAATCGTGTCTTTTTTTGAATTATCTCATCTTATTGCCTTGTGGATATGAGAATATTTTTACAAGAGTTGTCCATTCCAGATAAATTTCATATGCAAAATAGTATCTTTGGTTATATTCTATCACGTTCATGGTAAATTGCAAGACGACACAAACACGACTAAATACTAGTAAATGTTAGTGACTGATTTATGACGTTAATGTCATTGTTCGATCTAGAAATCCAAAATAAGCATGTCAAATCCAAATGTAACATGATGCAACTGACTCAAGCACTATAGTTGGACATCCGTGATCACCCCCAGGATATTGCCCCTGTCATGCAACATCATAGATTTTCCATCTCTAATGCGTACAATCGATATTACCAAGCATTCCGAGAATAGTGTGTCAGGTTTAAGGAGCCTCCAATAACCATTGGATGTCGGTTTCATTAGGCTTCCTAAGATATTCTGTTAAATATAGTTCGAAAACATGTTTTTTAAAATTATTAGGCTATCCATTGCTATGCTTTCACAATTCGCACGTACTCATCAGCAACGTCAACTCTCGTACCGTATGTCAACTGATGTATGGCGGATGTGTGTATCTCAATTAGTGAAATACCTTGTCTACCGATTGCATTTGTCCTTTATCAAAAGTTCGGATAATTGTCAGACAAGTCATTTACAATTTCATAGAAACATAACCTTGCATCCAGAACCGATGTCTAAAGTGGACATCAATGAACACTAGTACCAAAGCAAAGTAGTCGTTCCATAGATGTGTGTCGCCTTCCCTGTTCTTTTTCTTCTAGAACTTGAGCCTGCCCCAACGAATGATAAAGTTGTAGGTACATGTTTTCGATGTTGTCGCACACTAATTCCTCGTACTGCTTTACGACTATTTCATGAATTGAATATTAAGAACATTGGTATCAAAAATAGGAACTGCATGTGGAGGTGGAGATTGCGTGGTTTCTTTGTCACTCAAGCTCTTTATGTCTAAAAGATCACGTGAAGGTGGATGTTGTGTGGTTGTTGTCAGTCGAGCTCATGGTGCTTGAAAAGAAGTGTGATTGGTAAGTATGAAGTGAAGGTAGATATTGTTTGTTTGTGTGAGATATGTATTGGTGAAATTTAAATTGGTTGATAGTCGAATGGCCACCGCGAATTTATCCAGATTTAGTCGGCTACATGGAGCAGACTAGACCCAGCTTCTCCTCGAACGCACACAAGTTGTCTGGTTTCATATCCAAAATTCTGGACCTTGTCCAGAATTAGTGATGGAGATGCTCTAATTCGAAACAATTTAGTCCATCGACCAAAGTATAAGTTTTTATTCAACCAAATATTTCTTATTGAACTTTTAACAAATCTTAGCTGATAAACTCGAAATTACAAACTTATCTTTCATCACTGACCTTTACATTGAAATTTGAATTCATAATTATTCTTTAAATGAAACCCTAAAGCTAATCAAAATAAAACTCAAATTTTAATAAAGTTAGTTCTTAAATTTACCACAAACATTTTTCTCATAAAGATGTTACATGTACAAAGGATGTTGGGATTATATATGATCGATATCAATCCTCACTTTGTTATGTCATGAGACATTAACAAGACTCCTAACTTGGAAGCCGATTTAGAATCTTGTATGTATGTACATAGACTTTGATGATTGATCTAGGAATCAAAGTTAATATATCTTTATGGATCTAAATTTCTAGAGTACGTATAATCGGCTTCTTAAGGGTTTTCATATTGAACACTTTTGAACAAAGACAGCTTGCCACTTTGTACAAGGAAATTCATAGCGAAATGTGTCATTTACATCGTAGACCAAGAAGTCGCTAGCTATGCTCAAAGTAAACTTCATGTAAACAAATCTCTTCTTTGTCCTTGATAAAATCAAACTTTTTTGTCCCTCATAGACTGAAGATTTGAACATTGAGATGTTTCCTTTGTTCCATAGGTAGAACCCAAGATTTTTCCATATTATACTAAGACAATTCAAATTGTCCTCATGTGTTACATATGATCGCGTGTCGAGTGCTAATCAAAAACTATTTTAAAAACAACTCCTTAGCTACAAGGACTGCAGTATAGGGAGTAGGGTTGTCGAACCACGAGGAGTATGTGGTTAGTGTTAATAGCAATTTTATCAGTTAAACTAATTAATTAAAACTAATATTTTATGAAGTAAAATGTTGATGTGCTTACAAAAGTTGAGTTGAATTGATTTGAATAAAGACAATAATATTAAAGAAGTAACTCCCTCTAAACTTCAGGTTCTAGGTTTAACACAGTTTTCAGTTTATAGATTAGGAACCACATAGATATAGTTCTGGAAATTAGTTAATTAACTGGTAGCACAAGTTCTTGTCATCAAACTCTATTATCTACCCAATTGTAAGCATCAAGTCAACCCTCTTCATGTCACCCAACCCGCTACTAAGTTTTGTCATCAACCGAACAAGTTGTAAAGAAGGGACTCAAAACACAAATCAATTGTTTCAATTAACTAATGCATCAATAATGTTTTAATTGTTTGTCATCACAAGCAAAACATAATCCAATACTGAAATAAACATAAAAAGTGTCAAACCTATGCGAACCATTCGTCTAGAGAAAGTTACAAAGATTTAGCCTTGCATCTTGATCGTGTGCATGCCTCCTCCTTGTTTTTCTGTTCGTGCGATGATCCTTGTGTGTGTGACACCTCTTCTGCCGTCCAAAGAAGGCTGCGCCTCAAACTCCTCAAAGATGGGAGCCCTCCCCAGTGCCGCCGTCCAAAAAAAAATAATAAAACCTACTTATGCGATCCCCCTCTTCCTCGAATTCGGCCTTAGGCCATTTATGTCATACGTAATTTTTTTTTCTTTTTTTTTATTCAAGTTGTTGTTATTATTATTATTATTATTATTATTATTATATTATTATTATTATTATTATTATTATTATTATTATTATCAACTCGGGTGTTTTTCGCTCGACCAAAATTTCTCGTCTATGCCCCAACGTCCATGAACACCTGCTCTCAACTGTTTGTGTCTTGATTAAAATCCTTTTGTTTTGAGTTCATTTTTCACGAACACCTACAAAACACATGCGCACTAATAAATAAGTAAGACCGACTAAAAACACAAAATAAAAGACTCAAAGGTATACAAAACTAACATATTAACAAGGTGTTTTCACTAGGGGTGTAAACGAGCCGAGCCCGAGCCTGACTGGGCTCGGCTCGGCTCGGGCTCGTTAAGGTTTTGTGAAGCTCGAGCTCGAGCTCGAGCTCGGCTCGGTTCGAGCCTACAATCTTGAGCTCGAGCTCGGCTCGCTAGCAAAATCCAAAGCTCGAGCTCGGCTCGGCTCGAGGTGATTTGAGAATCTCAAACGAACTCAAAAGCTCGGCTCGAGCTCGCAAAAGCTCGGCTATAACTTAGGCTCGCGAGCCCAATCGTTAAGGCTATAACTTAGGCTCGACTGTAACTTAGGCTCGGGCTCGGGCTCTAGCTCGATTAGGCTCGCGAGCCCAATCGAGCTTTGTATCTAGGGCTCGAGCTCGGGCTCGATAACTAAACGAGCCATATTTCAGGCTCGGGCTCGGGCTCGTTAAGGCTCGGCTCGTTCGAGCTTTTTACCGAGCCGATCCCGAGCCGCTACGTGTCATTTACACCCCTAGTTTTCACCAACACATCAACATACACATTTTATTTCGAGTTTCAGTCAAGCCATATGTTTTGTATTAGTCAAGCATGGCAATCCATAGTCAATATGTACTAGAGTTTACATGAAACCCTTTTCAATAATGTTGACTTTAGAAATATGCATGTACCAACACCCATTGGTCCTATGATTTTAAGGACGATCACAGTATATTAGTTCTAGACAGAGTTATAATAAATGGAATGTATGCCATTCTTGGTGGCCTTAAGCCATTTATAAAAAAGTTAATAACAGTAAAAAAAATCCATATAGCTAATGTAGATTGTTTTTCAAGCGGAAGTAGCCGTTGGTGCAGTATCCATAATTACAAAGGAACTAAATGGATACATGGCCCAGTGACGAATCTAACAATTTTTCCAGTGGGTCCCTTTTGGTAGCTTCTCACTAATTATTTTTCAAATCATGCAAGATTTTCGCTATTTGTTTCCATTTTCTCAAACTTAGTGGGTTCCTGAGAACTCATAAAACAGGGTTGGATCCGCCCCTGGGTCCGTTGGCCATCCGGTTGATCAAATTCTATGCTAATAACTAGAATACTTGATGCAAATATGTATCAAAAAAATCTTTTAGTCTTAGGAAATATCTAAATCTGTATCGTTATCATAAAATCACCAACAAAAATATATGTTCTAGAATATATAATATAGATGCAATAAAACCAAGTCTAATACTTCTAAAAGCACTTTCGCTTTAGTTTTCATATCACAATCGATATCATATGGAACCAATAGCAATCTTGAATTCCGACTTGAAATGCAACCATAGCGTTGTTCTATTATGCATAGTACAATAATTTCTTGTTCAGAAAACAAGATATTTAGATTTGGATTCTAGAGAGTTTGTTTGTTTGTTTATGATGGTGGTGATGTGTATAGAATGAAAACAAAAGGGGGCCATGGACAAAATACAAGGAAGTGTGTCCATATGTATTTTGGCCTTATGGGGAGATGTTGACAAGTCCTTGTACTTCTAATAAAGTTTCAATAAACTACCCTCAAATGTCATTTTCTACATTGTAGTCCTCTATAATAGTCACAACCAATTCTATTGATAAATAGTAGGTATTTCCAAGAAAAGAATAGTACGATGTCAACCCATTTTTACCTTTGTTCTCTTTCATTCGAATTTTAATTGCTAAAAGTATTAATTAACACACATATTTCAAGAAATAATTTTATCCTTTATAAAAAGAATAAGTAAATACTAAGGGGTGTTTGGGATTGATTATTCAAAACAGATTATGCGTTTTGGAAAAGCAGGGGTGGAGCTGCTTATAGATTATTGCGTTTTGGTAGCCTAAAAAACTGATTATTTGCGTTTTCAAAAAGCAATCCAAACACTAAAAATTGATTATCTGCGTTTTAAAAACGCAATAATCTAAAAATCAGATTTAAAACGCAATCCCAAACACCCTCTAAGACTTTGTAGCGATATCGTTGAACATTTTACAGTGTATCGGTCATTCGGTCTTAGTCATTATTGATCGTTGTCAAGTGGCTCAAAGTTGTAGGTATCAGGCTTGTTAAAATATAAGATATAAAATGATCTTAGTATTCACGAAATAAATAAAAGAACATATTTTATTTTTATAAAACTTGAATATTTTGTATAAGTGCTATGCAAGTGGTCCGGTTGATAAAGGTTTAGTGGGCCAAGTCTGAAGTGTTAAAGGTCATCAAGGGAAGGAGTTCAAGTGACAAAGAGATCGAGCCCAGTTGGTGATAAAGAGTTCTAGGCCCAGTTCGTGTTATCAGAGGCCCAGAGTCCAAAGGGAGATACGAAGCTGATGTGGCGATCCGTTCATTATAAATCAAGGGTCCAGATCGTTCAGAAGCGTGTTTCTCTTATTTCATCCAACGGGTGTGGTTGGTTCGGGTGTGTTTCTTCCCGAACCAAATATCAGTTCTATAAAAGGTAGCTGCCTTTCTTGTTTACGGTTTTAGCTAGTTTTAAGATCGTTATTGTATTCTCTCAGTTCATCTCTCTTAATCTAGGGTTTGTGAGGTTATACATCAGATTCATCTCGAATCTGTATGTTTTCTTTCCAGTTACAATCTAGATAAATTGTATTGATAGATGATGAGTAGTTAGACGATCTTTGTAATTAGGGTTTCTTGTATTCTTTTGATTTAGGGTGTAAACATTTTCTAAGGGTTGGGTTCTTGAATAAAAGTATTTTGGTTTTTGATATCATGTGTTTTGACATGGTATCAGAGCCCTAGGTTAGTCCATTGGGGTATCTTGATATTTTTCTTTGAATCTCCTGGTAGATCTGTGACCTGTGTGGATCTGGTGTTTGGTATTCCGCTGTGTTGATTGGAACGATGATCTGTTGGAGCTGAATAGCTTGGATCTTGTTCGTGGGGAGTGCAAATACTCTTTGCTCTCTGGTGATCAACCCTTGAAGGTTGACACTACGAGTTTGTTGGAATCCCTAACTTGGGATCTTGCTTGGTGAGATCGTTCCATATCTCTTTATATTTCTGTTCTGTAGAGTTGTTGTCTAGGGAGTCATTTGCCAGGACTGAGTTTCCTGTTTAGCTTAAAGGTTGGTTTAGGTTTTAGGGGCTCCCTCGTGAGGACCTGGGTCGGTACCCTTGAGGAACCGGCTATCTGGATCACCAGCGAGGCTTCGCCATTGTCTGTGTTTATTTGTTGTGGTAAAGTATTGTTTGTGTTTTCTTGTGGCTCTGTGATTGGTTTTGTTGTTTAGTAAGTGTTCTTGATTGCTTTGTGTGTTTGTTTGATTACTGTACTTAAGTAATATGGGTGACCAGGAACCACCACAAGATGGAGGACCAAATCTAGGGGGACCAAATCCTGGTGGTCCTAATCTATTAGGAAATGGTGATCCTAGTACTAATGAAACACTGATTAGTAAGCTAGATGTTAGTAATCCACTTTACTTGCATGCTTCTGATTCTAGTAATCTAACTATTACTTCGATAAAACTGAAAGGGTCTGAAAACTATAATGTTTGGGCAAACAGTTTAACTTTAGCTCTTCAAGTAAAGAATAAATGGGGGTTCATAGATAAATCTTGTATAAAATCTGAAACTGGTCCTATTCTTGCTAGACAATGGGATAGGTGTAACTCTATAGTCTTGACTTGGATTTTGAACTCTATTAGTGAAGATCTGTATATGGGACATGTGTTTTGTAAATTGGCTAGTGATGTTTGGTTTGAATTAAAAGAAACTTATGATAAAGTTGATGGGTCAGTAGTGTTTGATCTTTATCAGAAAATTAATTCATTTAACCAAAATGGTTTGTCTGTGTCTGAATATTACCATAAACTGAATATTATGTGGAAACAGTTAGATCAAATATTACAGTTACCTGCTTGTACTTGTAATGCTGCTAGGGAATTCAATAATTTTAGTAGTATGATCAAGCTTATGCAATTTCTAATGGGTTTGGACAGTGTGTACCAAAATGTTAGGACAAGTTTACTGATTAAAGAAACATTGCCTACAGTTAAGGAGGCATTTGCCATTGTTTCTAGGGAAGAATCCCATAGAAACTCTAGCAGTGTGTCTAAGAAAGGTCAAACAATGGGTTTTGTGTCTAAGTCAAATCAATCTGTTGATTTTTCAAAAAGAGTAACTAAGAACTATAATCCTAGTTTAAAGTGTACACACTGTAATAAGGTTGGACATTCAATTGATAAATGTTTTGAATTGATTGGGTATCCACCTTGGGCCAAGCCTAGAGGAAATCAGGGAAAAAAGATTGTTGCTAATAATGTTTGTTCTGAAAAATCTGATACTCCTATTTCTACTTTGACTAGTGATCAGTTGTCTAAACTTTTAAGTCTGATTTCAGAGAAGACAATTGATCCTCCTCAAAGTCATAATGTTTCAGGTAGTTTATATTCTCCTTTCTGTGCTAATGTATGTGCAAAACCCATATTTTGCTTTAATGTAGGGAATAATAAACTAAAAATTGGTTGGATAATTGACTCAGGGGCTAACCAACATATGGTCACTAGTGAACATAGTTTAACAGACTATATTGATGTATCTGTTTTGAATATTCAAGTTAAGCATCCTAATGGTACAAATGCATTAGTTACTAAAATTGGATCCTTAAAATTGAATGATAAAGTAACATTACATGATGTATTTGTGGTACCTGACTATTGTGTGAATTTTATATCTGTGCATAAGTTAGTCAAGGATAATCATTTGTATGTTGGTTTTGATGAAAATAACTGTTACATTCAGGACTTATCAACCAAGAAAGTCCTGGTGACTGGTAACCAACTAGAGGGTATGTACTTCTGTGGTGGATCTTTTATGTGTAATAATGTTGGTGTCACTAATAAACAATATGAATTGTGGCATGGTAGACTTGGACATCCTTCTGATATAGTGTTACAAAAACTTGAGGATGTCATAGGTTATAAACTAAGTAAAGAAGAAGACTTACCTTGTGATGTGTGTCACAAGGCTAAGCAACATAGGGAACCCTTCCCTTTGAGTGACCATAAGACCACCAGCCTAGGTGAGTTGATTCACCTTGATGTTTGGGGGCCTTATAGTGTTGCTAGTAAGGAGGGGTTCAAGTATTTCCTCACAATTGTTGATGATTATTCTAGAGCTGTGTGGGTTTGCTTAATGAAAAACAAAAGTGAAGTTTTCTGTCATGTTCAAGATTTTGTTAACATATTGAAAACTCAGTTTTCTAAAATTGTTAAGTGTTTTAGAAATGATAATGGGTTAGAGTTTGTAAATAACCAAATGATTAATTTTTGTAAATCATTAGGTATAGTTCATCAAACTACCTGTGCATATACCCCACAGCAAAATGGAACAGTTGAGAGGAAACATAGGCATTTGTTGAATGTTACTAGGTCTTTACTTTTCCAAAGTGGTCTTCCTGTTAAGTTTTGGAATGAATGTGTTTTGACTGCCTCTTATCTTATAAATAGGATTCCCTCATCTGTGCTGAATGGAAGAACACCCTATGAACTCATTTATGGTTTTAAGCCCTTCCTAGGTCATTTAAAGTTGTTTGGATGTTTGTGTTTTGCAACTATTTTAAATGAATCAGATAAATTGAATCAAAAGGCTGAAAAAATGTGTCTTTATTGGTTACTCTAATGAGAAAAAAGGGTATAAGGTTTATAGTTTAGAAACAAAGAACATTTCTTATTCAAGAGATGTAAAGTTTTATGAAACTATTTTCCCATTTAAGGATAAGTCAGTTTTTGATAAATTTAATGATAATATTTTTCAAGACTTAGATTCATTGAACCTTTTTTAACAATTTTGAAACAGAAACATCCTCACAAGAGTTGCCCAATGATGAGGGAAGGGGTTTAGGTAAGAATGAGGAAGAGACACATAGGTCTCAGCAGCTTCCTTCTGATCTTCAGAGCCTGGATGAATCATCTGATTCTCAGGTAAATGATGAGGTCAGTGGTGATGGCAGGGCTGAGCATGTGACACCTAGTGAAAATAAAAACAATGGTTCTGAGGGCAATGACCAAAGCACTCAAACCATAAGGAGAAGCACTAGGAGTTCTGTTCTTCCTAGGAAGCTAGATGACTTTATTGTAGAAGGGAAAGTCAAATTTGGTGTAGAAAGGGTAGTTAATTATGCAAATCTATCCTGTGAAAACAGGGTGTTTGCCAGTATAATTAACAAAAGTGTTGAACCCAGAAATTTTAGTGAAGCTTCTAATGATCCTAATTGGATCAAGGCCATGAATGAGGAAATTGAAGCTTTAAACAGAAATAACACATGGACACTTGTAGATTTACCTAAGGGTAGGAGTCTAGTTGGCTGTAAATGGATTTATAAAATAAAATATAAATCCAGTGGTGAAATAGATAGGTTTAAAGCCAGACTTGTGGCTAAAGGATATAGCCAAAAACAGGGCATAGACTTTGATGAAACTTTTTCACTAGTTGTAAAATTTGTTACTGTCAAATGTGTTGTGTCTATAGCTGTTCAAAATAATTGGAAGTTGTTTCAGTTGGATGTGAATAATGCTTTTTTATATGGTGACTTATATGAGGATGTTTATATGAGTTTGCCTGAAGGATATTATTCTGATCATGAAACTAAAGTATGTAAGTTAAATAAATCATTGTATGGGCTTAAACAAGCTCCTAGAATGTGGAATGAGAAGCTTGTTGGGGTTCTGTGTGACTTAGGTTTTGTACAGAGTAAATGTGACTATTCTTTGTTTGTAAAGATTGACAATGAAGTTACTATCATGTTACTTGTATACGTGGATGACATAGTCCTAACTGGTAATTGTGTCAATGAAATTAATAATGTAAAATCATGTTTAAGGGATAAATTTCTTATTAAAGATTTAGGAGAACTTAAGTATTTTTTGGGAATAGAAGTTGTATCTCATAAGGATACAATATGTCTTTCCCAGAGAAAGTACCGTATGGAATTATTAGCTGAGTATGGCATGCTTGGTTGCAAACCAGTTAATAATCCCATTGAACCAAACTATACTTTGACAACCATTTGTGCTGAAAATACTAATGAGATAACTAATATTACTAGTTATCAACAGTTAGTAGGAAAACTTATATATTTGGCCCACACAAGGCCAGATATATCATATGTTGTGCATTATTTAAGCCAGCATATGCATAAGCCTACTAAAGGTCATTTTAAGATAGCACTTAGGTTGTTAAGGTATTTAAAAAAGGCTCTTGGTAAAGGAGTCTGGTTCAAAAGGAGTTCTTCATTTAATCTTGTTGCCTATTCAGACTCTGATTGGGCAAAATGTGTTGACACTAGAAAAAGTGTGACTGGCTTTTGTATTTTTCTTGGAAAAAATTTGATTTCCTGGAAAAGCAAAAGACAATCTACAGTTGCTAGATCTTCGGCTGAAGCTGAATATAGGGCTATGTGTACTACAGCCTGTGAAGTTTTGTGGTTAATAAATATTCTTAAAGAGTTACAAATTCAGGTTGAGTTACCAGTGAATTTGTTTTGTGATAGTAGTGCTGCTATATCAATAGCTGGTAACCCAGTTTTCTTTGATAAAACAAAACACTTTGAGGTTGATTTGTTTTTCTTGAGAGAATTAATATCAAAAGGAAGTATCAAGACTGTTAAGATCAGCACTGAGAAACAACTTGCTGATATTATGACCAGGGGTCTGGGTGTAGGACAACATGAAGAGATATGTGTTTCTCTTGGCATGTTTGACCCATTTGGGTTCAGTAAGTCTGGGATTCTTTCTATTTGTTGTTTTGAATATTAAGATCAAGGAGGGGTGTTAAAATATAAGATATAAAATGATCTTAATATTCACGAAATAAATAAAAGAAAATATTTTATTTTTATAAAATTTGAATATTTTGTATAAGTGCTATGCAGGTGGGCCGGTTGATAAAGGTTTAGTGGGCCAAGTCTGAAGTGTTAAAGGTCATCAAGGGAAGGAGTTCAAGTGACAAAGAGATCGAGCCCAGTTGGTGATAAAGAGTTCTAGGCCCAGTTCGTGTTATCAGAGGCCCAGAGTCCAAAGGGAGATACGAAGCTGATGTGGCGATCCGTTCATTATAAATCAAGGGTCCAGATCGTTTAGAAGCGTGTTTCTCTTATTTCATCCAACGGGTGTGGTTGGTTCGGGTGTGTTTCTTCCCGAACCAAATATCAGTTCTATAAAAGGCAGCTGCCTTTCTTGTTTACGGTTTTAGCTAGTTTTAAGATCGTTATTGTATTCTCTCAGTTCATCTCTCTTAATCTAGGGTTTGTGAGGTTATACATCAGATTCATCTCGAATCTGTATGTTTTCTTTCCGGTTACAATCTAGATAAATTGTATAGATAGATGATGAGTAGTTAGACGATCTTTGTAATTAGGGTTTCTTGTATTCTTTTGATTCAGGGTGTAAACATTTTCTAAGGGTTGGGTTTACTTTGGTTTTTGATATCATGTGTTTTGACAAGGCTCTTCCACACACAAAAGCTTTGATGCGATGGCTTATGAAATTATTATTAGAATTATGTTTATCTTCTACAAGTTCACCTACTTTATGCTGCTACATATCTAGTTGTCAGTTCGGTGTTTCGTCATCAATTGAAAATCTCGAGTTTGAACTACATTTCATTTGTGATATGGCGCTCTCATCGCCTCTTCATGTTCAATATGTTACTATCACTCCCCAGCTTGTTGTTTTTCGGACCAAAGGATTATGACATTATCACACACTTAGCACTTCACATTGTTGCAACATTAGTATTGAGTCCCGCAAACTTTTATATCTTATCTTAAGGTGCATTTAGATTGTGCTCACCATATATATACTATATTATTCACCGGTGAATACAAGTAAATATTAGTGAATACATTATTAGGAAGTATAGTGCATTCACTAGAGACTCAAATTCTCACCTGACGTGTTTTCTCTTAACTATAAATGTCATTATGTAAAACACACATATAAAAGTGTTTCTCAGTTTTCGAGCGCCTCTCATTTATGCCAAGGTTGTATACTAAGGTGTTGTTTGTTTCCTCAGAGGTAAAATGTATGCGCTTGGCGGACAACATCTACAGAAGAAGAAGTGAACCAAACCTCTGTAATCTGCAAGAAGAAGACTGTTTGTTTTTTAACGTCTGTAGACTGCTAAAATAAACTGTTGGTGGTGTACAGACAGTGGTGGTGGTGGACGGTTTGTGGTGGTGGACGGTGGGTGGTGGCGGCTAGTGGCCAGTGGCCAGTGGATGGTGGTGTTTAACCCTTTGCAGACATTGGAAGATCTTAGAAACTCGACCTATTTGGAAAGAGCTACTCTAAAGCATATTCTGTTACTTTTTAGCCGATTTCAGTTTCAAAGATCACTTGTCTCAGGCCAAGACCGTAGGAATAAAAAACCCACTTCTCATTCAGGAGCGGAGTTGGGCCAAGTCTGTACCAAGAAGAGATCAGGCAAACGTTTTTCAATAAAACGTCTTCGAAAAACAAACAGTCTACAATCAAAAGAGCTTGCACGGATTTTTTTTAGAAAAATAAACAACACCAAACTTTTTAATAGTATAATTATTGTAATTATGTTTGATATATATTATTACCGTCATCGTCATTAGGGAGTTGTATTATTATTGTTGTTGTAATTATTATTATTATTATTATTATTATTATTATTTAAAAAAAGAGTAAAGATCTTGTACAAAGTGTTTTTTTTGGTAAGAATGTGAGAATCAAAGGAGATATTTTTTTTTCCCATATTGTTAAACATGTATTATAGTATTGAAACCTAAAAAAAAATTAAAAAATTTTTTTGGTGTAGAGTAATTACATAATTACTCTAGTGTAAACTAATGTATTTACTTTAATGACGTAATTACATTAAAAAAAAATTTAATTTTTTTTTGTATTATTCATCTAGAAAGTATGTTTAAGCATTTGGAAAAAAAATTCTAAAAAAAAACAATAAAACTTTTTTACCCCATTTGATTCTCACAGTTCTTACCAAAAAAACACTTTGTATTTGATCTTTACTCTTTAAAAAAAATAGATATATGAAACTATTATAGTTAATACTACGAATGCTTGTTTTGACCTTATCTTCCCCCTCTTCTGAAGGTCTATTCGAGCTTTAAATCACATATCATGTATCCATTAATTAACATGTTTTATAGCAAAAATATGATACAAATAACCCTAAAACCCAACTAACATGTCCCTTTTCTTCACTAAGTTTAATCAAATTTCCTAATTTAGTTAAACCATGACTTAGCCTTAATTTTTCTACTTACAAATTTTGTGGAATGTGGAAAATTATTTTTATTTTATTAGTTGAAAATCAACTTGAAAAAAAAAAATCTTTGAATGATGTGTAACTGTAGGTCCAAAATGTAAGGTAGCCCAAAATTGCAAGGACAAGAAACCATTGAATTTGATGTAGATTGCTTGAGTGTGTAGGTGCATGATGGGAACATATTCACATGCACATGGGGTTTGTGGGGGCTCCAAATTAGGCCTTCTGGTACTTGTCCACATCTCCATCTATATATTTTGAATGTATATCTTATGCTACGGTTGTACCTTGCCCTTTTATTCAAATCATACTATTGTTAGTTTGGATTGGTTATTTATTAAGGTCGAAACTCGAAACATGTTTAAGATCGAGATTCGAATTGAACCAGACAAAACCAGAACATCAAGTCTAACACACATGTTATGTAGTTAATTGTGGGTTAGAATCCGTTTTGCTCTGTGTTAAACTCTAGCCTAAATATAAACTTGGTTTTGAAATTACCTTGAACCATAGCAAGTGACCAAACAAATAATTGGATCTTGTAAAACCCTAGAATAACCGTCAAAATCATAACTAACGTATAAGATCAAGAAACGTGACATAATCGTGTAATCTTTTTGGTTTAAATATTTAGTGGTGTTAATTTGATTTATAAAATTAGAAGACCATCAATAACCATTGACGAAAATTTTTTTTCAAGTAAAGCATCTAACACATACTTTTTATTTACATTCGCTTAAAATAAAGTAATAACATCAAACACCTCTGTAACTAGAAAATTTAACAAGGAGTGTGTAAATAGATATTTTCTTAGCTGTACAGTATACATGTCTGGTGGCAGTGGCGTATCCAGGAACAAATTTCTAGGGGGTTCTTTTCGAAGTTTTTAACTGATTTTCATTAATTTTTCAATTTTTTTACAATAAATTTTCAAATTTTTCCAAACCGATGGAGTTCTTGGGAACCCAGGAACCCCTTGGATCTGCCCATGTCTGGTGGCCGCTTGTCGCATGTATTTTGTCTCATAAAGATATTTTTTTCACGCCATTTTGAACAAATGTTACTGGTTTTTTCTTTAGTCGTTACTTAAACAAAATATCATATCATATGAAATGATTGTAACATAAACGTATAGAATTTTACCAAACCAATGAAAATGATGAGATACGGAAAAGATATGGTGTAGAGAGTTGAATGTTTGGATGCAAGCGATGATGTTTGTATAAATGTTAATTGATGTCACCATCCAAAGCCAATTTAGGAAGAGACCCCTATTGGTTTGGAGTCTAGTCTAGTCTAGTTTTAGAGTAGGGTGGGGAGGGGTTACATAAAACCCTCTAGTCATCCCGCTTATCATGGGGATTGAGTGAAGAGAGGGGGGGGGGGGGGGGGGGGGGGGGGTGTAAATATTATTCCAGTCGCAATCCTAAACATATAGGGTCCATAATTGAACAATACATCATCAAGATATGTTGCAATGTTGCTATTGCAAGCATGGTGGACTCCACTCCATTTTTCTCTCATACATTGTGTAGAGGTTCGGGTACAAATGCCTCTTTTTGTGAGAAGGATAAGAAGGCATGTAAGAGTGACACATGGCATGGTTCTATTTTAATAAAAAGGGCAATGGTGTAATTTTATAAATATTCAATTTAAAAAAAAAACTCAAATCTAATCTAATTTTCAATAAAGAGATTTACGTATTAGCTTTTAAAATATTTCCACCAATTTAGCTTTTCAAATCTTTTTAGTTTTTCAAATATTTCTACCAGATTTACAACCCATTTTCATTCTATGCTTGATTTATAAGTACATCGTGTTTATGTACCACATTGTGTTTTATATTCAAAGTGAGTGCTTTTAATACAAAACTAAAATTACTTATATATTCTTGTTACGATTGTATATCAAAACAATTTTCAAATTGCGTAAGTAGTTTTGATTGGTCAGCTGCAGCTGCCCCGTGGCAAGTTTACATACTTATTGTGTTATACCTACTGTGTTTTATTACTAATGTGTTTTTGCAAGGAAGCAGAAACCATTTCTTATTGTGTTTTATACACAACTTTTTTTACCATAAAACACCTCAAACACCTAGTTACCATAAAACACCATATCGTCTTCATAAAACACACCTATTATAGTTAACCGTTACTATAAAACATCACACCATTTTTATAACACACAACCCTCAAGTATGAACATAAAACACAATAATATGAATGGATGAATAAATTATAAAATATGAATAACTTATGTTTGTTTTTTATGGAGGTTTGGACTGCAGCAATTTAGTCAAACAACAAGGAGGTTGGTGCTTTTTTTATGGAAAATACGTTGCCTATTTTTAGGAGAACAATTAATGACTTTGTATTAAATGGGGAAGCTTTTGACTATTATACCCTTCAAAGACATAATTAATTATTTAGATTATGACACAATTTACAATTTTACCACTCATTTAATCTCAACCATCCATCATAATGATCTAAAGGACACAATTATTTCTCACCCTTCTTACAAAACACACCCTTTGTATCATAACCCTACCCGTGTTTGCATATGCAAATATATGTTATGTAAACTTGTACCAAAATCGAATATGTTATATAAATTTAAATACGTTGAATTTTTTTTTTGAATGGCAAACATCTTCATTTCACACCAAAAGTTTAAGTACAGCAAAATAGCAAGGAGCTATTTGAACACACCTTAGCCTAGAATCGCCCAACCCCAAATACAGTTCCCCTACTTTAGATTAATTGCATACAATTCAGGTTTCTAAATCAAAAGTACACCATTTGTTCCAGTCTCTTGTGAACCCATTTGCACGATTAGTGATCCAAAGGTAAGATTGCGCCTTGATTTCTCCGAATAGCTCATCAAGATTTAGTCTTTTCCCTTGGAAGATTTTCTTGTTTCTTCCATTCCAGATGCTCCAGATGGTTGCGAGTATGATACAATAGATTGCTTGTTTTCTTGTTCGCCTTAATCCGTTTATATTTCCTGCTTCAAGAAGCTCCCTAAAGTTGAAGGCAAAAATGGGAGGGATCTTGCACCAATCGGCGACCTTTTGCCAAAGGTTGGCTGCAACAAAGCAGTGGATGAAGAGGTGATCGGCGTTTTCCGAATAATCTCCACAGAGGCTGCAAAGCGGCGATGAGTTGACGATTTTACGCTTGATTAAACCTTCCATTGTCGGCAGCCGGTCTTGCTCCGCTCTCCAAGCTAAAATGTTGACTTTTTTGGGTACCCATTTAGCCCATTTGAAAGGATAAAAGGGAACCGCAACAGAGTTCAGAAGTGCACGGCAGGAGGCTGCAGAAAATGTTCCAGAAGGGTCGTTTTGCCATTTCCAGCCGTCCTTCGCTGCAGTGAGGTTGATAGCTTGTAGTCGTTGGTTGCAATCAGCTAGCTCTTCCAATTCCTGAGCCGATAGAGGTTGTCTTCTCCAGTCCCAACCCACCCCCCGTGTAGGATCCTGCATGGATAATCGGGCTGCGATAGAGCAGGCCCTGTTAGTTTCTAAAATAAATAGATTCGGATATTGGTACCTGAGTGGAGTGTCCCCGAGCCAGCGATCGAGCCAAAACCGTATGTGCAACCCATTACCGACTTCGCCATAGAATAAACTGTCAACCTGGATATTGAGGCTTTCGAAATCCTTTCCCACTTTGAAAATAGCATTCCAAACCCCGGGTATGGTCGCTTTAATTGGGAGATAAGTCCAGGCACGGTCATTGTGGTGAATTGAGCAAATTACCGACTTCCATAAACTAGTTTCTTCCGATTTGAATCGCCACCACCACTTTAGGAGAAGGCTCAAGTTCATGTGTTGGAGAGAGCCGAGTCCTATACCTCCTTTATTTTTTGGTCCAATTACTCTATCCCATGACACCCAAGATGTTTTGTTTTTGTCTTCGGATCCACCCCAAAAGAAGCGCCTCCTCAATTTTTCTAGGTGGTCAATGACGCATTTTGGTGCTCGAAAAAGGGAAAAGTGATAAATTGGGAGGCTATCTAGGACCGCTTTCAACAATACAACTCTCCCGCCAAAAGATAATGACTTTGCCTTCCATTTAGAGAGCCGGGTGTTACAAGTGTCGATTACACATTTCCAATGCTTTGCTTGGTTCATATTAGCCCCGATTGGAACACCTAGGTATTTGCACGGAAACGTACCTTTGCTCACCCTAATACGATGTGCAATCCCCTCCACAATGGAATCGGCGACCCCAATGCCGAAAAGGTTGGATTTGTGCAAATTAATTTTAAGGCCCGAGAGGAGGTGGAAACATCTAAAGAGGCGAATCACATTGTAAATTTTTGCTTCTTCACAATCTCCCATCACCATGACATCATCGGCATACATTAGGTGGGATATGGTAGGGCCCATGTGTGGGAGAGTAACTCCGCTAACAAGGTTGAGTTCTTCGGCTTTCCTCATGAAACAAGACAAGGCTTCCATTGCAATAATGAAGAGAAAGGGTGAGAGCGGGTCGCCTTGACGCACACCACGATGACATTGGAATTCCCATGAGGGTGAGCCATTGAGAAGAACCGATGCTCGAGCCGATTTAAGTACCCCACTAATCCATTTGCACCACCTTTCCGGGAAGCCCATTTGTGATAAGACTTCTAGGATGAAATTCCAATTCACACTATCGAATGCTTTCTCGAGATCGACTTTGAGGAAAAAGATGGACTTTTTGACTTTCTTGGCCCAAGATAGAATCTCGTTAATGATTAGTGGGCCATCAAGGATGTTGCAATGCGACAGGAAGCCCGATTGATTGACCGAGATTAAATCCTTCATGAGGGGCCGGATGCGATTCGCGAGTACCTTAGATATGATTTTGCTAATACACCCGATGAGGCTAATGGGCCGGTACTCGTTGAGGGATAAAGGATCGGTACATTTTGGGATAAGTACCAAAAAGGAGGCGGCACATCCCTGACTGATTTCACCATGTTCATGAAATTCCTCAAACACCCGGAGAATGTCGTCTTTTAGCGCGTCCCAGAATTGCTTAAAGAAGCCAAGATTGAAGCCGTCCGGGCCGGGCGCTTTGTCGCTCTCGCAATCCCAAATGGCAGCTTTGATTTCGGCTAAGGAGAAAGGTTCTATGGTTCCCGCAGCGGCTGAAGGTTGAAGTGTCTTAATGTTATGGCAAGTGAGGTTGGGTCGCACAAAAAGATGTTCGCTAAATTTGTTTGCAAAGAATTTTCGTGCTTCCCATTTCATCCTTGTAGGATCATTACACCAATCCCCATTGACCAAAAAACCATTCACCCTCTTGCTATTGTTATTAAAATTGATCATACCATGGAAAAAACTTGTGTTTTCGTCCCCGTCTAGGGCCCATTTTGTTCTCGATTTTTGTTTGAGGTCATTGGCTTCCTCTGTTTTTAAGGTTTCCCAATCTTTTTTTGCATCACTCCAAGATACTTTTTCTTGATCAGTAAGCGGTCGAGTCTCGGCAATCTTGTCGAGATGACAAATGCTGCTTTCACACAAGAGGCTTCGACTTTTTTTCAACTCCTTTTCTTTGACCAGCCATGATTTAATGGTGTCCTTGACAGCTTTCAGCTTGTGTGCCAATATTTCATCACTTTTGCCATCAAATACACAGCCCGCAATGGTGTCGCGAACCATGTCTTGAAAGCCGGGCGCCTTAAGCCATGAGTTGTAGAATCGGAAAGGAGTGGGGCCGAAAGATATCGAATCTGTGGCTAAGGTTAAGGGGCTGTGATCGGAATCAATTCTGGGATGTGCGGTAAGTGATGCGTTTGGCCATTTGTCCCAAAAATCCTGTGACACCAAGAAACGATCGATTTTGCTAAATTTTTCGCCCCCACCCGAGACCCGGGTGAATTTTCTTCCCCCCATGGAGTATTCTAGTAAACCATTATCTTCAACAAAGTCATTAAAGTTCGCTGAACAGGTGGGGTTAAAGTTTGAGTTTAACCGTTCATCCGGAGAGCGAACGGCGTTAAAGTCTCCCATTAAAACCCAAAAGCCCGGGGTGTTTTCAATTTTATCTGTGATGAGTTTCCAAAGGTCTTTCTTGGCAATGATGCCTTGTGGGGCATAGATATTTGCAATGTGAATGGTGATGCCATGTTGCGGAAGAACACCCGACAGGATCAAAATGTTGCGATTTTTAAAGGTTTGAGAACATTTAAAGGTACCTGGATCCCAGATGCTGAGAAGACCACCGGAGGTGCCTTCAGCGTTAACCCAGTCATACGCCATTGGTCTTGTCACACCCTCAAATTTCCACTGCGGGGTTTATACCGCGAGGCGCATGACATACCAGGATCCCATAGCCATAAGTCATATGAACGAACTCTAAATGCCCAAACCATTTAGTTCGTTTTCAAAAATCAAGTTTAGTTAAGCTGCGGAAGCGTAAACCAAATTTAAACCTTTTAGAAACCATGCGCAAAACAACGCGCCCAGATTAAAACCATATGAAAGAAAATGTAAAAGCATAATATGTAATTTAGGTGTATGCCCAAGACCCCAAATGCAGTGAAGTGTGCAGTGCTTTCTAATCCTGGCACCGGAAGCTAACTACCTGCAAAAGCATGTAAATCGTGGGTCAACAAACAATGCTGGTGAGTTCACTAAGTGAAGTAAATGAGTATGTAACTGCGCTGGTTTCCAAAACCATGTAAACAAGTAATTGAGTTGGTTCCAAGAACCGTGTAAACACTAGTTCATCGCATGTCAAGGGTAGCTAACCCATACATGATAACTAACACCGATATACCGAACTGCTGATGTACGTGTAGCCACAAATGTGAGCCGCATGCCTTACATCATTGCCTATCAACAATGATAAAATCTGTTAAGTTATAGTTCACTCCCGCACTCCCCGAGCCGGTGTGAGGTTTGTCAGACCTAATAGCGCTATCAACTAATAACCCGCTTGCCATAACCCGGCAACTCATTCGGTATGTGAAGGACTTACAGATGATAGAGTTGGTTTAGTTCATCAAGGACACAGTTTGCGAACTAGCAAAAACCGACCCACACAAGGATCCATAGCATCCCAACCCGGGATGTGTAAGTAGTCCCAACCCGGACTAGAAAAAGTTAATTACGTTGTCTCAACCCGAGACGCATGCTTTTGAGAAAAGAGTAGTGAAACTCACCTTAGGTTGCGTTGAGTGCTAAATCCAAATCCAAATAAGTAATAGAGACTCGCTACCGACTCCCTATTATATGTGTCACTATGTGAGTACATGTGCATAACCAACACACCATATAACTCGTTTATCCGAGACTTTTAAAAGTTCAAGACCGTGTAGTGACGCCTAGTGACTCTACATGCACAAGTATGTCCTACGTATCCCGTTGGTGATCATAGTGATTATTTATAAGTTTAATACATCAAATACATCTCATACAAGTTTCCACACAAGTACATGACAAATACATACCATATACGACTCCAAATAGTCACATAAAGACCTCGTACACAATCTGCGTTTTTAGGACAGATTGTGCGCTGTGAAAAACGAATCATTTAACCTACTTAACGAACGAATTAAAATCCCAAATTTTTACTGAGTATTCATGGGGATTCAGTTGCAAACCCCTATTTTTATTTTGTCTTAAAACCAAACACAAAAATTATAAAAATTCGTACAACACAGCTATGTCCAGAAAATTTCCTCAACAGGTCAGTTTAGTAGAAAAATTCTCAAAAATTGTGTATTCATCCAAACGGGATGAATCCACTTGGAAAAGCCGAGTTTTTCCAATGTTGACCTACTGTAAAAATTTCATAACTTAATTCCTTGTAAATCTCAAGTTATGACCATTTAAAGTTGACCCAATTTACAAATCCGAAAATCTGATATTACCCCTAATCAAATAAAATTCCAAAAACTTATCAAACGACGTCCAAATCAGACGATTTTACCCTTTACGAAAAGTTAAGACCTTGTAAAACATGTCCATGCTAAGAAATTATGAAAACAAGCACTTTAATATTGAGATATATCACATACAAGTCGCCACTACGAATCTGTCCAGTTTTAATCATGCATGTAATTCAATATTAACGAACCTTAGTTCTATACTATCGCCTAATATCATCATAAGAATGTATTACAATACTCCTAGCATGTAAATCAGATCTCATACAACAAGATTCATCAAGAATATTATCTTTTATAAACCCTAAATTATTAATGATCATACACATACAATAACCATGCAAGACTCATCATGATAACACATAATCAATGTTATTTAGGATGTTAATCATTATTAAAACTCATGTTTATCTTATTTAAGTTTCACATCAGATCTGAACAAACAAGTTTTAATGTTTTTAAAACATGATTAAGAAGATTAAAAACATAAAAGATTGTGGTTATACCTTAAACTCTTCGTTTAATGATCCTACACCTTCCCAAGCTTCAAAATTAATGGTTTCTTGATTATGGCAAAGGTTAGGGTTTATATTTTCATATTAGGGTCTGAAGAGGCGTTTTTTTTTTCTTAATGAATTATAAAATTTTGATGAAAATTCGTTTTTTTATAATTATTGCATCGAATTGGGCTTGGGGAAGGCCTTGGCCAGCCTGGCTTGCGCAACAAGCAGCCCAAACGCTGCTGTTGTTCGTCATCCGCATCCTTTTATAAATATTTCCATTTTGTAATGTTGCCATATAAATGATGGCTTGGTCACGTGGCCAAGTCATCTCACATACATATGTATTTTTTTTTTTTACTAATTTGAATTATGTATAAATTATATATAATAAATATTATTAATATATAAACTTCAATCCAAATATTATAGTAAAAGTTATGACTCCTGGTCGGACTAGAGCTGGTTACGACTCCTGTCTCGTATACTCGCGTAACAAGTTAATTTTGCGTAGTAGTTTATATATAATGCTAGTATTCTATAAAATATTTAACCCAAATATTTTATGACTTATTTACGTTCCTCAGCCCGCCAGGTGTCGGCTACAGACTTGGTAACGTATTTTCTTGTACTTATAATTTATTCCAAATAATTCCACATAATAACTCATATAATGCCAAAGGAGTTATACTACAATTATTTGTTTTGACGTTAACCAACGTTTGGGATTCAAGACTCGTGTATGAGATCCGGTAAGTCCCCGAATTACTATTTATGCAGTTATAGCCTATAATAATGTACCATGCGACTCACTTAACTAACTCTAGTAAAGTAAAATGTTGTGAATATCAATACAAATTAACTAGAGTTTAGTTAAAGTATGAGCCTAAAAATGCGGGGTGTCACATCATCCCCATGTTGAAAAGAATTTCGTCCCGAAATTCAGCAAGTAAACTGTGAAGCAGGTGTAAAATGCATGCTTGGTTACCGGATGCCACATCATCCCTATGTTGAAAGGAATTTCGCCTCGAAATTCACTTTGAGTGTGTCACTTCACATTTAGAGTTTGGTCTGTTTACAGGTTCAGGTTCAGTAAAAAGATGTGGGTATTTGAGCCGCATACTCCGGTCCTAGACGGGAATTCCAACGTACCTTGACAATAAGTATGCTGCTGTGTCTGGGTTTCTTGACGCCCTGCGCAAGAATCTCCACGAGTTCTTCCACGAACCGTAGCTGGTCGTCCACCTGGATTTCCTCCAGTGGAACCACTAATGTCGCATAAGACAGACATTTCTTAAGGTTCGATACGTGAAATACATTGTGCATTCCACTGAGTTAGTCAGGTAGGTTTAACCTATAAGCTACCGGACCGATTCTTTCCACAATCTCGAATGGTCCAACGTATCGCGGGTTCAACTTTCCCCGTTTCCCAAAGCGTATCACAACCTTCCAAGGTGACACCTTTAGTAGTACCTTGTCCCCAACCTGGAACTCCAAAGGTTTCCTACGTTTGTCAGCGTAGCTTTTTCGTCGGTCACGAGCAGCAGCTATTCGATTTCTGATTTGTACTATCTTCTCAGAAGTCTCATGCACAAGTTCAGGACCTGTCAGTTGGCTATCCCCAACTTCAGTCCAGCAGAGAGGAGATCTACACTTGCGTCCATAAAGTGCCTCAAAGGGCGCACACTGAATCGAAGTGTGGTAACTATTGTTATAAGAGAATTCAATCAGAGGCAAGTGCTTGTCCCAATTTATTCCGAAGTCCACCACGCATGCTCGTAGTAGATCTTCCAGTGTTTGGATGGTACGTTCACTCTGTCCATCTGTCTGAGGGTGATAAGCTGTGCTCATGTCTAAACGAGTCCCCAAAGCATCTTGGAGAGTTTTCCAGAAATGGGATGTAAATTGCGCGTCGCGATCCGATATGATAGAAGTAGGCACCCCTATGCCTAGAGACTACCTCCTAGACGTAGAGATTTGCTGGTTTCTCCAGCGAGTCCGTTTCCTTTATTGCCAGAAAGTGTGCCGATTTGGTTAAACGATCCACGATAACCCAAATCATGTTATGGCCCGTTGGCGTTTTAGGAAGCTTTGTGATAAAATCCATAGAAATTCCGTCCCATTTCCACGTAGGGATTTCTAGTTGCCGGAGTAGGCCTGAAGGTTTCTGATATTCAATCTTAACCTTCGCACAAGTCAAGCACTTACTAACATAAGTGGCTATTTCAGCTTTCATGTTTGGCCACTAGTAGAGAGTTTTAGGATCTTGGTACCTCTTGTCCGAAACAGGATGTACCGAATATCGAGAGGTGTGAGCTTCATCGAGCACCAGTTGTCTGAGATCCCCAAAACATGGTGTCGAGACTCGATTCATAAAGTATTAAAGACCATCCGTCTTCCATTCCAAGTGCTTATCCGCACCATGTAAAGTTTCAAACCCGATGTTTTCTTCTTTCAAAGCCTCGCCCTGGGCTTCACGTATCTTATCAGGAAGATTAGAATGTACGGTAAGTTGTAAAGCTCGCACTCGTTTGGGTTTCGTTTCCTTACGACTGAGGGCATCAGCTACTACATTAGCTTTCCCTGGATGATACTTGATGGCAAAGTCATAATCATTCAGAAGCTTGACCCATCGACGCTGTCGCATGTTCAGCTCCTATTGATCGAATATGAGTTGGAGGCTCTTGTGATCAGTGAATATCGTACACTTCGTCCCATAGAGATAATGCCTCCAGATCTTTAGAGCAAAAACCATTGCTCCCAGTTCCCAGTCATGGGTGGTGTAATTCTTCTCATGAACCTTTAATTGACGTGAGGCATACGCGATCACCGTATCACGCTGCATCAGCACACACCCTAACCCTTGGATAGACGCATCACAGTACACCACGAGGTCCTCTGTACCCTCAGGTAGTGATAGTATAGGTGCACTGCAAGGTTTCGACTTTAATAATTGAAAAGCAGATTCTTGGGCATCTCCCCACTTGTAAGTAATACCCTTCTGTGTCAAAGCAGTGAGGGGTTGAGTGATCTTAGAGAATCCCTTAATGAATCTGCGATAATATCCTGCAAGGCCAAGGAACTGCCGCCCCTCCGTAGGAGTCTTAGGAGCCTCCCACTTTTAATAGCATCAATCTTGGCAGAATCGACATGTATACCTGCCTCGTTAACCACGTGTCCTAGAAATTGGACTTCTCGAATCCAGAAGTCGCATTTAGAGAATTTTGCATACAACTGCTCATTTCTCAAGAGTTCCAAGATCAGCTGCAGATGTTGCTCGTGCTCTTCCCTGCTCTTGGAATAAATCAGTATGTCATCTATGAACACTATGACGAGTTTGTCCAAATAAGGCTTGCACACGCGGTTCATTAGATCCATGAACACAGCCGGTGCATTGGTTAGCCCAAATGGCATCACCAAAAACTCATAATGTCCATAACGAGTTCGAAAGGCTGTCTTCGCCACATCCTTCTCTCGGACTCTCAGTTGATGGTATCCTGACCTTAAGTCAATCTTAGAATAGAAACTCGACCCTTGAAGCTGGTCGAACATGTCATCAATACGAGGCAAGGGTAGCGGTTTTTAACCGTTACTTTGTTCAACTTCCGATAATCAATACACATGCGGAAACCTCCATCTTTCTTCTTAACAAACAGAACTGGAGCTTCTCATGGCGAAGACTAGGTCTAATAAAGCCCCTATCCAATAGCTCTTGGAGTTAGGTAAACAGTCCTTGAAGTTCGCCTAATGCTAGGTGGTATGGTGCGTGTGCAATTGGAGCTGCCCCAGGTACAAGATCAATTTGAAACTCCACTTGACAAACAGGAGGAAGTCTAGGTAGTTCCTCTGGAAAGACATCTGGGAAGTCTCGGACTACTGGGATGTCCTCAATCTTAGTTTCAGTTTTAGTTTCAACTCGAGTGTCAGATATGTTAGCCAAAATGGCTGGATAGCCCTTACGAATACACTTCTGGGCTCTCAAGAGAAGATGATGCCCACCATGGCACCACCATGATCACCCTGTATAGATAAAACTTCTCCACCTGGGATAGGGATATGAACAATCTTCTCCCGACAGAGAATTTCAACGGGATGCTTGGACAACCAGTCCATGCCAACCACGAGATCAAAGCTTCCAAGGGTGATAGGTAAAATGTTGATGGCAAACGATTGGTCATCCAACTCGAGCTTACAATCACAATGGGTGTGGGTTACCTCAACAGGCTTCCCATCAGCTAGCTCTATGGTGTACGGGGTATCAAGAAGAGTAGGAACCATCCCTAGTTGTTTGCTAAGTTTTGATGACACAACACTATAGTCCGCACCAGTACCATATAAAATAGAAGCAAGAGTGTCGTACCCGACACGTCATTGTTTTCAGTCCTAGCTTCCCTAGAGCCATTCACAATTGCTATTCCACGAGCCCTATTGTTGTTGTTGCCGTTGTTGTTGTTGAAGGACCTATACCTCACACTATCCACATTCTCTTGCTATCACAAAAAGTAGAAGGTGAAGCACCATGCTTCGGAAAAGTACCATGCTCAACAGCCTAGTCAGTGTGTTTGCGAGCCAGTTGGAAGATTTGTTAGATTCTGGGTAGGTGAGCTGCAGTGGCCAAGCCACGAATCTTTGGGACCCACCCTTTTGGTATGAAATTCGATCCGCTGGTAAAGAAGGTTAAATAGATTTGAGCACAAAGTATCTAACTGCCATAGCTTGGTAGTGTAGGCGCCGATCTCAGACCCATCCGTCAAATTTCTAGATTTCATCATAGGGTGCAACGTTCTCCATCCAAGTATCTGTAACTCATCGAGTGTGCATGTAGCATACATTACCCCATCCTGCCCGGGGCAAATGCGCATGGAAATGACTTATACTATCGAAGCAATCAGATGGTCTCCTTCAGTTCCGTTAGTGTTATCGAGGTTTACGACCAATAAAAGGCTTGAAAATATGATGGTAGGTTGTTGTTGTGGCATGTGCGTTCAAGGAATAAGAAAGTTCAAATGTGGAAGTCAGGGAAACGATTGATTTAGCAAGATGGATCTTTACTAGCTTGGAAAGATGCGAGGGTTTCAACCACCCTATCGTTGATCATAAGAACTCAGTCTTTTCTAAGATAGTAAAGAAAAAAGAAAGAAAAGATAGGTAAGAAAAGGTAAGAGCCAATCGTCGCCACGCTCTGTCTTAGATAGTAGATCATTCATCCTCTCTTCCCATGTGCTCGTCCTGCTCAGGTTCCCCTTCCATCCCTTATCCTTCCTCTTTCACGATGTCAATGTTATATGGTTCTCATCACGTACAGTCTCCTTTTCCGGTCCTGTGTAAGTCAGCTCAATGGTCAACAACACCATTCGTTCCTCCAATCGTGACTGTCAGTCACTAGTAGATTTTGTCTTCCTTTGAGATGTTGCACTGCATCACAGACCTTCGTAACTCCCCAAGAGTGTGTGTAACAAGCCCCAATCTAATGTGTTCCCATGAATCTACCATATACTTATGAGTAACAGGGATATGCAGTCATACGTCCGCCCGTTCATACTAGGTGTAAGGTACTAAAGTAAGAAATAAGTTCTATATGTGTAACCCAGTTCCGTTTGAATTTCAAATGGAAGTAAGAAAGATCAAGTAACAAGGAACAGAAACTAATTGTCTACTTGCTCAGTGAAAAAGGATAAGTCTCGGTATTTGAATTTCTTCACAGTTGATTTGGTTTGATGGTATCACGTCATGCGCATGGTGCAGCCTTCCTGTGTACGTGCGCCACAACGCTCGCAAGGGCTTTCTCCCCTGTACAATTGTTGTTTCCTCATCCACGAGGTTTGTTAGGATACTACTCCCAGTAATGCGCCACCTGGTGTAACCCTGGGTTCCCACCATTGACGTGTTCAGAATTAGGTCTAGAACTAGAAGATAACATATCTCCCGAAATCATGTGTTGTAGATATATGTAGCTAAAAGCTAGTTGCGCACTTAAGTTGTGAGTGTACTTATGCTATGATGATTATAGACTAGACTCAACATGCAGTCCTAGTTCACTATAACCAATGGCTCTGATACCAATCTGTCACACCCTCAAATTTCCACTGCGGGGTTTATACCGCGAGGCGCATGACATACCAGGATCCCATAGCTATAAGTCATATGAACGAACTCTAAATGCCCAAACCATTTAGTTCGTTTTCAAAAATCAAGTTTAGTTAAGCTGCGGAAGCGTAAACCAAATTTAAACCTTTTAGAAACCATGCGCAAAACAACGCGCCCAGATTAAAACCATATGAAAGAAAATGTAAAAGCATAATATGTAATTTAGGTGTATGCCCAAGACCCCAAATGCAGTGAAGTGTGCAGTGCTTTCTAATCCTGGCACCGGAAGCTAACTACCTGCAAAAGCATGTAAATCGTGGGTCAACAAACAATGCTGGTGAGTTCACTAAGTGAAGTAAATGAGTATGTAACTGCGCTGGTTTCCAAAACCATGTAAACAAGTAATTGAGTTGGTTCCAAGAACCGTGTAAACACTAGTTCATCGCATGTCAAGGGTAGCTAACCCATACATGATAACTAACACCGATATACCGAACTGCTGATGTACGTGTAGCCACAAATGTGAGCCGCATGCCTTACATCATTGCCTATCAACAATGATAAAATCTGTTAAGTTATAGTTCACTCCCGCACTCCCCGAGCCGGTGTGAGGTTTGTCAGACCTAATAGCGCTATCAACTAATAACCCGCTTGCCATAACCCGGCAACTCATTCGGTATGTGAAGGACTTACAGATGATAGAGTTGGTTTAGTTCATCAAGGACACAGTTTGCGAACTAGCAAAAACCGACCCACACAAGGATCCATAGCATCCCAACCCGGGATGTGTAAGTAGTCCCAACCCGGACTAGAAAAAGTTAATTACGTTGTCTCAACCCGAGACGCATGCTTTTGAGAAAAGAGTAGTGAAACTCACCTTAGGTTGCGTTGAGTGCTAAATCCAAATCCAAATAAGTAATAGAGACTCGCTACCGACTCCCTATTATATGTGTCACTATGTGAGTACATGTGCATAACCAACACACCATATAACTCGTTTATCCGAGACTTTTAAAAGTTCAAGACCGTGTAGTGACGCCTAGTGACTCTACATGCACAAGTATGTCCTACGTATCCCGTTGGTGATCATAGTGATTATTTATAAGTTTAATACATCAAATACATCTCATACAAGTTTCCACACAAGTACATGACAAATACATACCATATACGACTCCAAATAGTCACATAAAGACCTCGTACACAATCTGCGTTTTTAGGACAGATTGTGCGCTGTGAAAAACGAATCATTTAACCTACTTAACGAACGAATTAAAATCCCAAATTTTTACTGAGTATTCATGGGGATTCAGTTGCAAACCCCTATTTTTATTTTGTCTTAAAACCAAACACAAAAATTATAAAAATTCGTACAACACAGCTATGTCCAGAAA
The DNA here is from genome assembly GCA_032199755.1 of Ambrosia artemisiifolia. NCBI lineage: Eukaryota > Viridiplantae > Streptophyta > Magnoliopsida > Asterales > Asteraceae > Ambrosia > Ambrosia artemisiifolia. Next base: position 10,376,591 of record CM063522.1, read on the forward strand.
ATTTCCTCAACAGGTCAGTTTAGTAGAAAAATTCTCAAAAATTGTGTATTCATCCAAACGGGATGAATCCACTTGGAAAAGCCGAGTTTTTCCAATGTTGACCTACTGTAAAAATTTCATAACTTAATTCCTTGTAAATCTCAAGTTATGACCATTTAAAGTTGACCCAATTTACAAATCCGAAAATCTGATATTACCCCTAATCAAATAAAATTCCAAAAACTTATCAAACGACGTCCAAATCAGACGATTTTACCCTTTACGAAAAGTTAAGACCTTGTAAAACATGTCCATGCTAAGAAATTATGAAAACAAGCACTTTAATATTGAGATATATCACATACAAGTCGCCACTACGAATCTGTCCAGTTTTAATCATGCATGTAATTCAATATTAACGAACCTTAGTTCTATACTATCGCCTAATATCATCATAAGAATGTATTACAATACTCCTAGCATGTAAATCAGATCTCATACAACAAGATTCATCAAGAATATTATCTTTTATAAACCCTAAATTATTAATGATCATACACATACAATAACCATGCAAGACTCATCATGATAACACATAATCAATGTTATTTAGGATGTTAATCATTATTAAAACTCATGTTTATCTTATTTAAGTTTCACATCAGATCTGAACAAACAAGTTTTAATGTTTTTAAAACATGATTAAGAAGATTAAAAACATAAAAGATTGTGGTTATACCTTAAACTCTTCGTTTAATGATCCTACACCTTCCCAAGCTTCAAAATTAATGGTTTCTTGATTATGGCAAAGGTTAGGGTTTATATTTTCATATTAGGGTCTGAAGAGGCGTTTTTTTTTCTTAATGAATTATAAAATTTTGATGAAAATTCGTTTTTTTATAATTATTGCATCGAATTGGGCTTGGGGAAGGCCTTGGCCAGCCTGGCTTGCGCAACAAGCAGCCCAAACGCTGCTGTTGTTCGTCATCCGCATCCTTTTATAAATATTTCCATTTTGTAATGTTGCCATATAAATGATGGCTTGGTCACGTGGCCAAGTCATCTCACATACATATGTATTTTTTTTTTTACTAATTTGAATTATGTATAAATTATATATAATAAATATTATTAATATATAAACTTCAATCCAAATATTATAGTAAAAGTTATGACTCCTGGTCGGACTAGAGCTGGTTACGACTCCTGTCTCGTATACTCGCGTAACAAGTTAATTTTGCGTAGTAGTTTATATATAATGCTAGTATTCTATAAAATATTTAACCCAAATATTTTATGACTTATTTACGTTCCTCAGCCCGCCAGGTGTCGGCTACAGACTTGGTAACGTATTTTCTTGTACTTATAATTTATTCCAAATAATTCCACATAATAACTCATATAATGCCAAAGGAGTTATACTACAATTATTTGTTTTGACGTTAACCAACGTTTGGGATTCAAGACTCGTGTATGAGATCCGGTAAGTCCCCGAATTACTATTTATGCAGTTATAGCCTATAATAATGTACCATGCGACTCACTTAACTAACTCTAGTAAAGTAAAATGTTGTGAATATCAATACAAATTAACTAGAGTTTAGTTAAAGTATGAGCCTAAAAATGCGGGGTGTCACAGGTCTTTTACCCCAGATCTTGTGCACCTGAATTTTTGAGCCATCGCTTCTCATGGTTTCCTGAATGGATACAAAATTTGCCTTGTGTTGTCTGATTGTGTCACCGATGGAGAGCATTTTGGGGTCCTCTCCAATCCCACGAACGTTATAAGATAAGAAAATCATTGGGGAATATCAGTGACGCCTTCTTCCCTGATGGAGTTTTCGAGCTGAGCCTCAAATCCAGAGGCCGAAATACCGATTGCCTCACCAAGAGCCGTGGTGGCAAGGACTTCAGAGATAATAGAATGATTGGGCAGTGGGTCCGAAGGGGTGGGGTTGGAAGAGAAATGGAAGATTTCATTGGGAGGGGCCAGAGTGTGAGGAGGGGATGGGATGGCAGAGGGGGAGGGGATGGAAACGGAAAGGGGGTTCAGATTGGAGGTACGGGTGGAAGAGGAAAACCGGCGGACAGTAGAGGGACGATGAGCAGGGGAAGGTGAGTTAGGTTGCAGGTTGAGGGAGTGGGGGAAAGGGGAGTTGGGTTGAATGGGCTGATAGGGTAGATTGGGCTCAGTATACGGGTCCAGTAAGGTAGGGGAGGAAACTCTAGGCCTTTTACGAGAAGGTAGTCCATTGGACCTAGGGGGAGAGAAGCCTGCTGAGAAGATAGATGTATCCAGGGGGGGCCCACTTGCATTAAAACTTTTATTCACGTTACCATAATCATCCTGGGAAGGTGTGACCATGCCAACATTATTATCCTTTTGTGGTTCCAAGGGTTGAGACTTTTCGGCTTCCAAGGGATGGCTGTTCACCTGCCTGGTGACCTCCGGCACCGTCACCGGAGTGATATCGGGAATCCTCACTGCCGGTGATTTTTCCGGTGATTTCTCCGGTTGGTCGCCAGATTCCACCATAACGATTTCCGGGTGGTTTACCTCAGCGGCCACAGTCCTAGACGGAGATTCATCGGTGACGATTTCTCCATCCTCAATATCTTGATTTGCCAATGATGGACCAGGTTGTTCGTGACGTTGTAGGGTGTAATTTCTAGTTTTATCGTTAAACACCATCTCGCCGATATTGGATAAGTTTTCATTAGATAGGCAGAAATCAGGGACCCATGATTCGTCTACCTCATGAACCCAAACAGGAAATAATTGATTATGACAACGGACCTTCAGTTCACCTTCGACATGTTTCCCGTGGTTGATGAGTATCCCAATGGTCTCAAAGGCAAGGTTCCCATCTCTTAGTGAGACCTGAGCCTCTTGCACCACTTTTCCGAATTTCTCACCAATGGAGTTAAGTACTTCTTTCTCCCGGAATTGCGGAGGAACACCCATGACTTTAATCCATGCTATTCTTTCAAAGGTAGTTTGCTGCCCAGTCCAAATCTCAAGGGAGGAGAACCATTGAGTCCAGATATTAGTCTTAGACGCAAGGAAATCTTTGACCTGTTGAGAACTTTGGAATTTGAGGAGGACGGATAACCCTCCAACGTAGCAGAGGGTGACCCTATCCGTGTCTGCCAATGCAAGGAACTGTTCCAAGCATGACAATCTGGTGATATCGATCGCCTTACCGATAAGAGCACAGTTAAACCAGGAGAAAGGGTCAGGGGGGGGTCTTGAGGGAAGTTGGACAGTCAGCAAAGGGATATCTGGGTCCGGTATACCGGAGGTGACCGCTCGGTAGGAAGGGCCACTGCCCAGAGACCAGGTTTGGGGTGGAATGTAGTTGAAGGTGTAGGGTGGGGGAGGGGGAGGGGGAGGGTGGCGTAGGGGGTGGTTGGAAGGTGGCAGTGGGTGGTGGGGGTTGATAGGTTTTTTGTCTTTCTTGCTAAACTTTGCAACATTGGCGACCACTTTGTTTTTACCCATGAATGTCTGACTCAAAGTTTTTGCCAGTTCAGTTCCATCTTCCACATCTTCGAATCTTATGAATGCAAAGTACCTACCCCTTTTATCTCTCCGTTTTGTAAGATAGGCATCGACCATATTACCCAGGGGTTTGAATTCTCTCCATAGGTCCTCCAAAGAGCACCAACTAGGTAGGTTTGTGATAAAGAAGGAGGTTGTTCGTTCATTCTCGACGTACGGTTCCGGTTGCACATACGGTGTCGGCCTCCTGCGGCGTCGTGGAACCTCCCATCCCTCATCATTATCTCTCTCCTCACCGATACTCACTCTCTCATGGTTGTCAGATCTTTCATCTCTCTCTCGCTCGAGTTCTCTCTCACTCTCCCTCGCACTCTCTCTCTCTCGCTCTCTCTCGCTCATCTCACTATTCGAAAATGACTACCGAGCAAGTTCTCAAAGAAATCCTAATTAAATACGTTGAATTAACTAGAACATTTTAGTCGGAGTGATAATAGAAATTTGTTTACATTTATTACAACCACTTAATGACTAGAAGTAATTTAAAGGGTTAAACAATCAAAAAACGATGCAAATAAATACCTGTACAAGCTGTACTTGTATAAAATTTGTCAACTGAATGGTCAATAACCGACTTCGCTACATATCTCTCCCTCACAAACAATGTGTATAAATACCTCTACTTTTTTTTTTTTGAAAGGTATACTTCATTAAACGAACCACCGGCCAACCCACAAACCGGGGAGGCCAAAGAAACAAACCACCTACGTAATTACAAATTTATACCAATCCGACCAAGTTAACGACCTAAATTTAGATCTATTCTTTGCCAAAAGGAAGCCAATCGGCTTAACCTCCCATGTAACGTCTTCCAATCTCATAGTCTTGCGTTCAAACTTGAGGCGGTTCCTAGCTCTCCAAAGGCTCCAACATCCTATAATAATGATACCATGAAGCATCTCCTTCTCCTTTAGACTCGGCCCCGAAAAACGATGGAACTCCAACAAGTCTATAATATAAATACCTCTAGTTGTAGAACAAATTTATCAAAGTGATAATAGAAAGTTGTTTACATTTATATCGGCTACTTATGCTAGCAGTAATTTAAATGGTAAACAATAAGAAAACAATGCAATTAGATACCTCTATAAGCATAAAATTTGCCAACTCAATGGTCAATGAACCCATGCCTAGTTCCGTATAAGGTTGTGTGTACGTAGTAATATGTGTCATAGTAATAACAAATTTTATACAGAAAAATATAAGATTTTAGTACAAATCCATTAAATATATTTAATTCAATAAGCATGTTATTAAATATTTTTGGTTCTGAAGATCACATAGAAGACAAAAGTGTTATTTTTATGTTTTACTTGTGAAAAAGATGACCTTTGATCATTGGGCTACAATTGGGTTCTATTGGATCATCTAGAGAGAACCCAATAAGAATGAGGGGAAATCATGGTAAACTAATGAACCATAGAAGCCCAATTTGTTTATTGGACCATGCACATTGCCGATAAAGTGGATAATGACTTATGTACATAACACATTATTAGTGTGGTTCAAAGCACTATGTATTTTTTTGTGGCCCATGACTCCATCAGTATGGCCGATAAACTGATTCTTTTAACAAAAGTGAACTTATGATACATTACATGTATATAGATTGACTAGTGGGTTAGCCCGTACGATGCAACAGGTATCACCAAGTCTCTTTTAGAAAGTGTTTTCCATAACATGATAAACACTGATTATATTTGGGTACCACCGTCACCACCACTACATCTAAATAAGATGACGCTAAATTAAAATAATATTTACTTATAATAATATTAATATTATCATGTACAAACATTTAATATTACTAATGGATTATTTTTTTGACGTTAGCTTATACAATGCGTTTCTGACGTTTAAAATATCTAGCGTTATACATCTCTCTATTTTCAAAATTTAAAATAAATTTCTAAAAATCATATTTTTCAACAATATTTTACCCTACTTTATAATTAAGAAAAACGCTCAAACAATTTTTCATATACAATGAAACTACTATTCATCTTCCATCAAATTATTGTGAATGTATGAAGAAATTTAAGAAAATAATTGTTCTTGAATAAAATAACGATACAAATAATAAATAAAATATCTAAGATTTATAAAAAATATAAAAATTTGGGTTAGGATCGTAGGAAGGGTATCAAACGGACTCCGCTTGAACTCATTCAAGCGGCATTGGAACCGTCTCATCGATCCCTACGATGTTACTTTTTAGGTCTTCGTTTTTTGGGGTTTTAGCTTGTATTTTTTAGAATAAACATTATATCATTGTGTCTTTTATGTAGTATTGTGTATTTTTTCTTATTTTCATCGTTGTGCCATTTTTTCAATTCATTGTGTCTTTTTTATTCAGTATTCTGTTATATTGTTCGACACATGTGTTATATCTTGTAGCTCATTATGTCATATTTAATGATTTATTGTGTTTTTGTATCATCAACCCCATTCTCATTATTATTAAAATTGTGTAGAATAAGTTGACACTAAATTTTAATTAAAAAATTATAGCTTACAAAACGGTCAAAATCTTGACTTGTATAAACGTGTAACATAACCCACACGGCACCACCATTACCACCGTACATCCCTCCACACTCAAGCCCTCATCTATCTTCTTCCTCCTTTTGTATCTTCTGATCTTCACCACATTTAACTAATAATAATAATAATAATAATAATATAACCACATCTTCACACCATAACAACAATCCACAATGGATTTCTGGCAAAAAGCTCGCTCATTCGCCGAAGAGGCCGCCAAAAAGTCACAGGAGCTAACAAAAGAAGCCGCGAAACGGTCACAAGAGCTAACAAAAGAGGCGGCAAAGCGATCACAGGAGTTAACGATCGGATCATCGAAGCTGGCGGATATTGTTTCAGAGGCGTCGAAACGATCGAAGGAGATTGTAACGGAGGCGTCGAAGAAGGCGGATTTGATTAAGGTTGAGGCGTTGAAACGTGCAGATCAGATCAAGGCGCAGATTCCGTCTACTTCTGCTGCGATCTCACAGCTTGTTGTTGATTCGTCGTCTGTTAAGGCGTCTGGTGGTGGTGATTCGGTTGAGGATTTGGAGAAGTTTGGGATTACGGATGATTTGAGAGAGTTTGTTAAGGAGATTACGATTAATACGTTTCGAGATTTTCCGTTGGAAGGTAAATTATTATTGTTGAAAGTATGTGTTATTGTTACAATGCATGTGAAATGGAAGTTTAATATAGGATTTGGAGATGTTTTATAATGCTTAGTGAGTTGAAATTGAAGGTAGTTATAGATGTTATTGCTAGACGGTAAATTATACGGTGGATTTAGGCGAACGCTGTTGGTTATATAGTTGAAACTTGAAAGCATGTGTTATGCAGTTGATTTAGGCGAACTCTGTTAGTTATGTAGTTGAAAGTATGTGTTATTCGATTGTATGTGAAAATGAAGTTGGTTATAGGATTTGGAAGTTCTGAAGAATGCTTAGTGAGTTGGAATTGAAGTTAATTGTAGGTTTCTTGTTAGACGGTAAATTATGAAGTTGAGTTAGGCAAATTGTCAAATTCCGTAAGTCATAGTTGAAAGCATTTGTTATTGTGTTTATTATTGCAATGCATGTGAAATGGAACATAATTATATGAATTGGAGGTTATGAAGAGTGGTTAGTGAATAGTTTGAGATATTTAGCACATCAATGACTTTTAGCTGTTACTTGATGACATTGTGTATTCTCTAGGGTTTTTGACCGTTCTAAAATGTTTTAATGATGCAACAGGATTAATAATTTTCTGTAGTGACTAGTGAGCTGTAATGGTGCTGCTAGGGCTAAGATTAGAGATGTCTAATATTTGGGAAAAGAAAAATACAAAAGTAACACTCCCAATGCGATTAAGAAAAATACGATTAAGAATTAGGAATCACAGCAAATCTCCTAATCATTAATCAGGTTGCTAAGGCCACAAGTATTACTGAATTGTTCGGAATCATAGTGTTTATCAGCTGAAATAGTGTGTTAGAGTCTAGTATGCATTGTGAAACATTGCTGTATCGCAATTTTGTTGCAGTGAATCTACAACTTCCATAAGGTACACCTTTATTCTTGTCATTGGTGACATATTAATATATAGCCGACATTAGCCGTAGTCCGTAGATGAACTTAAGAGATACTACGAATCAGAGTAGTAAGCCTTAAGTTCATCTAAGGCTATGTGTTAATATGCCACCAATAAGGCAATAACAAGAACAAAGGTCTACCTTATGGAAGTTGTAGATCTTGTTTCAACTTTTGATAGCAAGTTAATAGGTAGATACCAAGTGTTTTAGAGATCTGGAAGCGAATATACAAATTGACAGAAACATTCAGGCATTATAATATATCAATAATATATCATGGTCATGTTTAAAGTTCGCAGTACTGCAAATTTGTCTGGTGTTATAATTGGAGTTGTTTATGTAATGTGCAGATGACTCAGAAATGTCTGATATCCCGACAGTCTCAAATGTGCGGCAGGATCTTACAAAGTGGCAAGAAACACATGCTAAACTTGTTCTCTCAGCTGTAAAGGTAACTTCTCGAATCCGTCTAGAAGCAGAGTAAAACATCATCCAGAGGATATGAGTTGAACTAGGGAGTAGGGACTTAGCTCATCTTTCCTTTTATGTACTGAAATATTCCTACCAGGCACCACCTGATAGTTTTGTCTTTTTTTATGATACCTGTTCTTGGTGAAGATGAAAAGCGTTGTATGAAGTTTATACCATGTTTCTTTTCACCTTGATTCTTAGTACCCTTTGTTTGTTGTTATCATCACTAAGTGATCCGTATTAATGTTTTTGGCACTATCTGACTCCTTATTTGTCATTTGCAACTGCACAAACTCTTAATAGTTTGCTTGTAGACATGTATTTTGGTGTACTATAGCGTATCCTCCGGGACCATGTCCCAAATTCTAAGGTCAAGTTTTAGTGTTGGTAAGCAACAGCTACCCTCAATGAGGAAGGCTGTTGTTATAGCTGTAGGGAGCCTTTCTGGCAAATTAATATATGAGAAAATTTTGAAATATTCATTTCTTTATCTCAAGATTCGCGTATAGACTTCATTCCTGACTACATGAAGATAGGCTTGCTTCATAAATGTTCCAAGTCATCCAAAAATGACCTTCATATCTCTCATCTCTCTCTCAATATGGTATTAAATGAACAGGGTTTATAAAGGAATACTGTTTTAATATCTTCATTTTGACTGGATATATTAGAAATATAGCATGGCGACCTTTCGATTAAACTTGTTTTCTATAAAAACCTGTTTTACGGTTCACGTATGAGAGTTTAAATGTGAAGGTTGTACATGGAGAAACCAACAGCCTCCATCTCACATGCAGAAGAATGAAGAAGTAAATAGGTGCCGACACTTGAGTTTTTCCATATTAATGATGAAACATTTCATGTTTCATCTTCAACTTCAAATGACAGCTTTTTGTTTCCATCTTTAATTACCAAAATAATCAAATACATACGCGAATGATAGTCTTATGTGAATCTTGATGGGAAAAGCAAAAGTAGATACACGATTATTATATGTGTATCCCATGGCTATATGCGTGATATTGTTTAGACATTTTCATAGAGTTCTAAAGTTCTTAGCCGGAGCTTGTTCATTTCCATTCTAAATATTTTACTCTTCTATCGTGTCGAAACAATTAGCTTGTGATCAATAGTTTTATTGTATATGTCTTCACTTAACTTTACCTATGAGGCTCTGACTATTTAAGAGTCTATTTTCTTCTGTGGCAATTATTTCTCATCTTTTTATGACCTGCCCTTTGTCTTACTATTGATAATTGCAGGAAATCTCAAAGTTGAGGTACGAGTTATGCCCGCGTGTCATGAGAGAAAGGAAATTTTGGAGGATTTATTTTATTTTGGTAAATAGCCACGTGACTCCGTAAGTAACTTATTTGTTCCTCTGATTATTCTGATCACAATGTTAAAACTTTGCCGGAAAACTAGTTACTTAGCGATGTGAATTGTGTATAAGATACTCTTATTGGTTGGGTACTCAATTTCTGATATGATAACTACAGTTATGAAAAGCGTTACAAGGAAGAAGAGGAAAATAAAAAAGTGGTTGAAAAGGTGAACGAGGACACTACAGTGACTTCCGCAGCTGAAAGTGTTTCTAAAACAGAAGCAAGTGAAGAAAATCAGAAAGCTAAAAGCACAAGCACAAGCACAAGCACAAAGACAACCGACCAGGATTTGGATGTTTTTTTATTGGGAGATCTTGGTGACAGTGATGAAGGACCAGGTATGTTGCTGAGGTGTTCTGATTGTTAATTTTTGTGATGGACAAATTGACAGGCTGGGTAACCGGTCAAAATGGGTAGTTTTCTTATGGGTTGTGGCAAACTAAATTACTTGTTTACATTTTCTAATTTTTTTTTTGATAACTAATTGGTGTGTCAAATATGATTACATAGATTATATTAATTTTAGTGATGATCTAAGCTTTTAACTAAAATGATTCAGGAGGTCTTGTGTACACAATACACTTTGACTGACTTTCAACCTATGTCCCTTTTTAACTATTTTTTTCTAATTATTTTACATGTATGACATGTAAGAGCTTTAACGTATACGAATCGACCCATTGTAATTTGTAAATGAGTTTAAATTCCACCTATGCTTGAGCTTTCGCAAACTGAGCCTCGCCTTATTTTTCAAGTTGCGTGTCGTCTTTCTCACATGCACAAGAAATAAACATAATTTGTCATATGGTTCCTTAGATTTTTATATATAATTCGTATCTGGCTTGGGATTCATCATGCCTATGATTTATTTCGACTTTTCAGATGACGGAAATGATGATGGCTTGGATGATGATGATTTTGACAAACTATAATCTGGTAAGATGAAGACAGGTCCAACTTTTTATTGTTCTTACTGAAATTCATTGTAGATCTAGCTTATTTTCGCTAAATTTTTCACGAGAAAGTCACAAACATAGGCATTCTCTTATGTGCTATACATATGTAGTCATGTCATAGTGATTTCACACATATAGCTATGAGACAGGGGTTTTCAACGAATCGAATATTAAATTCTCGAATTAATCGAATCGAATTATTCGAATATTGAAATTTTGAAGCTAGATTCGACTTCTGTTCGAAACTTTGAAGTTGCATTCAAATTTGATTCCATAATCCGAATCTAGCTTCAAAAAAATTCTAATGATGGCTGAATCCAATTCGAATATCCATAAAAGTCTAAATGAACTGTGAAAGTGGCTCAAATGTTAGATGTTTTGGGTAATTGTTTGTTAGGTTGATCATTGGATTGGATATTAAATGTTAGAAGGCCCAAATGCTAGAACTTTAAGTCCTAGAAGCCTTTATGTAGTTTTTGTGCATGTGTATGTATATTAAAAGCAAAATGTATAGTTTCAGACTTTCAGTGCGAATTTTAAATTGAATTGAATAAAAAGTTACTAATTCTTTATTTGATTTGAAAATTCAATTACTAAATTCGAACCGAAGTCAAATAATCAAAGACTGAATTCGAGCCTGGAATTCGAATTCAATTCAATTTGAATTTTGAGTTTCTTGAGTCCAATTCGAATTTTGAACACCCCTACCATGTGGTACTTGATTCATAGTCGTGCATCCACATTTACTCGCGTATCAATTATTTAATCCAATGATAGTGAAGAAACCATAAGTTATGCTAAAGTTAAATAGGATACACAAGGCTTGCAATCTTACTAAAACAATTCGAATTGATAAGAGAGCATACATTAACTTCACAACATTCAAGAGGCCAAGGTGGAGGCCACAAGAGAGACCAAGGATTTTTATTCTAATGATACCGACAAGCGTAGGTTTTAGTGTAAGGTTCATCAAGTGTAGGGTAGTCTGCATTTAGTTATGTGGAGGTGTACCTCCTATCATGATGCAGGGACACATGAAAAGATATTTTTAGAGATACATGAATAGAAAAGGTAGACACTCAATTATGGGCAAACAAAAAGATCCTTTTTTAAGGATACACGAGTAAAAGTAGATATGCGACTAATAATGTGCGTATCTCATGGCTATACGTGTGAATCACTATAACATGACCATAGAGGTATGTATACCAGGCCAATTTGAATATAGTATTAGGGTACCCTGGATGTGTCACTTTCAACCTGTGTGTATGGGAACACAATAAGTTGAGGTTTTATTTGTTTGATGATGGCTCAAACGTGTTTAATATGAAATTGAGCTAAAAATAAAACTATCTTTAATACGTTTTGAAATGTTTATGATGTGGTAAATTGTTTTATTTAAATTTAGAATATTGAATAATAAATCAAAAAGCATAATGTGGTTTGCAGAAGATGAATGAAGGCAAATTACAGTTTGGCGAACTGATACAAATCATCAATCGTTTGAGGTAGTTTTGTTCTTTGTTGATTGTTTCATTTGTTTAGGATATATAATTGTTTACCTTCTCAGACGTTTTTTTCTTCTTCTTTATTGTTGTATATGATGGTTTGGATCGGTTTGGATTGGGCCCAAGTTGACAATCCACATTATTTTATTAAGCATTTAAGCTTAGGTTTGGTAAATCAAGTCTTAAAACACCTAAATAATACATATTAATCTTCAAATGATAGAAATTTGAAATTTTTAAACTTTTGTCATAGCTTGAGCCTTAAGTTGTAATTTTGATCATCTATTCAAGTTAAGTGTAGGTGTAGGGGCGGACCTAAGTAGTAAACATTTTTAACTCGTGACCTCTTTTTTAAGAGACTAGACGACTAGTGTCTCTACCGCTTGAGCTAGTCACTCATGGCTGTTATATAATATTCAGTACTCTTCTTATGTGCTATTTATGTATCGAGTGAATTACCAAAACCGCCCCTGTGGTTTGGGTCATTCTGCCGAGTCGGATCGGGTCGGGTCAGGTTGACTCGTATACCAAAAATGATAATACTAAAATTATATAATCAACTATAGGAAACCAAAAGCCCAAAAGTAATTTAAACGTCATTACATATGAATAACAAAATGATAAATCTAAAGTTGTTCTCTTCGGGTCTTCATTTTTTGGAATATATTTATAACATCTTCAATCTCCACATTTCTAAGCAACTCATTTTCAATAAAAGCAATAGTTCTATTATCATTTAAATTCTCATCACCGATCCTATTACGCAAATAGTTCTTCACAAACTTCATTGCCGAAAAGCTTCTTGCAACGGTTGGGGTTGTGACGGGTAATATGAGAGCTAGCTTCAATAAATGATACACCAATATAAAATTAAGGTGTTTCTTTGTTTCAACCATCAATTGTACAGGACTTGATAAACCATTCAATTTGGCAAATCTTGTATCCGGTTTTACATTATCCATGACATGAACAAGCCAAATAAATTGTTCCTTGACTACCCCACATTTCTTAACATATCGAATAACCAAGGCCATTTTGGCCTAAGAAGCCGTTCCATAAATAATATTGCTATTCTAAAACAAAACCAAAATTACAACATAAAAACCCAAAACAAAACCAAAATTACAATACAAAAACCCATAATAATATTGCTCATCTAGTCATCTAATAATATTCATAGAATCACATTTACCTAGTTACCTTTTGTAGTTTTGTTGAATTTGTTCAATTGTTTGTAAATTGTGACTGTCAACGTCACAAGTTCCTCTTCTTTGTTTAGCGATCGCCGATTAGAAGCAGGGAGGAAGGGAGACGAACGACTTTTTTTTGTATTTCTTTGCTTAGGCTCTTCTGGCTTTAGTTTTTTTTATTTTAATTAATATTAACACACATGTGGACTTATTATAAACTTTGGGCTTGGGCTCATTCTTGAATTTGTGCTACTAATTAATAAAATGGGCTAACTCGTAACATATAATTATTATTTTTTTCTTGGGTGTTAGTTTCAAAAGTCCAAGAAGTGCGACTAAAAAATTTCATGGGGTGCGGACGGGATTAATGCACGTATACAACACTAAAAAAAAATTCAAGGTGGGCACCCGCCCCCGTTCGGCTCAATATAAGTTCGCCCATGATTTTTAGTCATAGTCTGTTGATTGCCAATATGTTAAAAGGTGAGACCGCGAACACACATTTTGCTAGTTGGAAGCGATGATGGCTAAATAAATGATAATTGGGATTATTTAATCCAATACTCCTTAAATTAACACCTTTTGTTTCAAACAAGTGTGATAATCATCAAAGTCTTCGGATTAATGCAAAAGTGATTACTTTCCTTTGTGAATTCTTCGTCAACTTCTAATTTCCACAATTCATTCCTTCACGTTCACACTTTCACATTCTTCAACCTTTTCCATCTATTTCCTTGATTCCTTCTGATCTCGAACTAGATGCTATAACTCAAAATAATTAGTGGCGGATACATGGAGAAAAAATTTTTACACTAATTTTCCATTTGCCAACAAAGTTGTGCTACCCCTAGCTCCCAAATACATCCACCATGGTCGATAGTTCGGGTATGAATTCAATACAAGGTCGTAATACGGTAAATGTTCTAATGTTTTTTGTTTTCTAAAGCCAATCCACTACATTCTTGTGATAATGCCCAAAACAAACTACAGTCAGGTTACAAATGTCGATAAAGGGACAGATTAACACATCCGTAGGACACACCTCTCCTCGTCTGCCACAGTGTACTCTGTAAAATAGAAAAAAATACAATCCTATTCAACTGCTTTTCTTTAGCCATAAGAATGATGCCTGTGACGGTCCTTCTCCCTTGAAGAATACGAAGAACCATGGTAGTCTCGATCTGGAATAACAGCGTGATCATAAATTTGGCTGATATTTATAAAGCGTACAAGTTAAAAAAAATGGCTTAATTCCTGAAAGTGAGCCTAACACAAACTTTATGTAACTTTTGAGTGAACTAGCTCAACTTTCAGGCGTTTCAATTATGTCTCCCAATCATTTTCCAAAACTATAGGCGAGGTAATTAAATAAAAATTGTAAAAAAAAAAAGTTTACCTCGAGAAGAATGGTGCTTCGGCTTTTCTGCAAGTCCTGTATAGGATATAAAACATCAGATTTCATACAAACAGCATATAGAAAATTAGATGAATCTTGAAAATACAAATCTCCTACCTCATTAAGAGTTGATATTAATGTAGTGATAAACTAGTAATGTGGTTTTGTTATTGTATTTAAGACACTAATTCTTTGTATTGAAAAATTAGATGTAAAGAGTTTTTGGCCAACCCAAATGTACCAACTGTCAATTGTCTTGACCCTGACCGTTTTGCCAACCCTCCTGACTCCCAATCTTTATCAGATTAGTTCCATTTAACTTCTAAGGATGACCAAAATAACTAAAACTTTTCCCCTTTTTCAGTCTAAATTTCTAACTTGACCAGTTGACCCGCACTGATTAACTAATATTAGTTGATGTTAAATCGCCTTGGGCTACTCGAGACTGGCTTGCTAGAAGCTTGAACTGAACAGAGCTTAAAACTGCTCATGTTAGAGATCAGTCCTAAAATAAACTTGTTTAAAGTACGAGCCCGAGCATCATATTCCGAGCTTTAGGCTCGCGAACCTAAACAAGCCAGTTATTGATATAAATATTATAACGTATGTAAAATAATAAATACATATAACATAATAAAAATAATTTGATAAAAATAGCTAAACTATATATATATAGGATTTGGTTCAAATGAGAACCTTTCCCCAAATTGAGAACTGAGAGAACCATTCTGGGCCACACATTTCTCCATAGTTGTCAATTGCGAATAGCGGTAAATAGCGACAACCTACCTATTTGCTACGTAGCGAATAGCGACAAATAGCGCCCGCTATTTCATATTTAGCGATAAGGTAGTAGATAATTTTAGAAATATATAATATAGTATTTATAATTTTTTATGTATTATAATGCTTATTTTTTACTTCTTATGTATAAATGTATAAGTTTAAGGACCAAAACTTAAAAATTTAGACACTAAAGTAAACTATTAAAAGTTGGAGGGTTGAATATTAACATTTAAAACATATTTATTACCCTAAAACTTCTAAAAACACATCAGCCCTTTCACAAAAAACCCTAAAAACATAACATGCGCAGCCATTCTTCCTTCTTCTCCACTTTCCGGCAGAAACAGATCCACCGGCGCCGGAAGTTGCAGCCGGAAGTCGCTATTCTCACGCTATGGAGCCGCTAACCACCAAGTTGCGAGGTAAGTCCGAAACGTCATGAAGCGCGCGATAGCGAACGCTATCGTCGCAATTGACAACTATGCATTTCTCTAAGGCAAAAAAAAAAAAATTTTTTTTTTTTTTTTTTTTTTTTGCAAAAATCGCTGCTTTATATGTAAGAATTTTTTTTTTTTTATTTTTTTTTGTATTTTTTTTCAGTATACACATATGTATAGCTGAAAAATGCTATATACACATATGTATAATTGCTATATACACATATGTATAATTGACATATACACATATGTATAAATGAAAAAAAAATTCAAAAAAAATAAAAAAATTTTTTTTCCTTGCATAAAAATGTGCGATTAAAGCAAAAAAAAAAAGAGTAAATTCCTTTTTGAGTCCCTGAGTTTTCTTGATTTTAACTACTTGAGTCCAACATTTTCATTTTTAACATTCTGAGTGCTAGTGTTTTAAGTTTGTTATGGTTTGAGTCCAATTTTCTAACGTCGTTAACTAAGTCAGTTAACTATAAGGGTATCTCAGTCATTTTACATATAGGTACAACTCTGTAATGCATAATGTATAACGTACAAGTCTTTAATGCATAAATAAAATATAATATATAATAATAATATTTTCTTCTTTTCATTCACAATCCTCTCTCTCTCTCGTATAACTCTCTCTCTCTTCTTAATTTAATTTCTTCTTCAACAAACAACCACCCCCACTGCCTCACCACCACCGCCTCACCACCACCGCCACCCACCCCCACTGCTCCGAACCCCACCTGAGAAACCATCACTATCACCCGAACCTGTACCACCCCCTTGTCGGAACCTCCGACCAAAACCCACCACACCCGAAACCTGATCCATAACAAACCCAGAAAAATCTCCGGTCACATGAACAACCATCACCACCCTTCCTCAACTGCATCTTTCCTGTTTCTGTCACCATAACCACTATCTTCTGACTCTGAGAGTTGCTGAAGCCGATCTTGTGTGTTTGGATTTTGTTTGAAAGGATTAAGTAATTAGAGTGAGAGAGTCACGAGAAGAAAGGGAGAGGGTTTTGGTTTGAATTTTGCAGGTAAAGTGTTCAAACTAACAGAGGAGAGAGAAGAAGTGGTGTAGTTGAAGTTGTTTTGATTGAGAGAGTGAATATACAGATCTGTTTAGAGATGGTGATGGCGGCGCTAGGGTTCCGATCTGTTTAGAGATGGTGATGGCGGCGGTGAACAGATTTGGGGGTCAGATTCGTACAGACCTGGTCACGTTATCCGGTGAACAGATTTGTACAGATCTGTTTGGGCTGGTGGTTCGGGTTGTGTTGATGGTGGTTCAACCGTCGGTGGAGATTGATGGTGGTGGTGGTTGCTGAAAATGTATGGTGGCGGTGGATTTGGTACTTAGAGAGAGAGAGAGAGAGGTGAGTGCAGATGTAGTGTGTGTATATATTATAATATAATAAAGTATAATATTTAATAATTATTTATTTTTAATGATAGGGGTATTTTGGTCATTTCATAAATATTAACAGAAAAAATCTAACAGAGTTAGAAAATTGGACTCAAACCATAACAAAATGAAAACTTAGGCACTCAGAATGTTAAAAATGAAAATGTTGGACTCAAGTAGTTAAAATCAAGAAAACTCAGGGACTCAAAAAGGAATTTACTCAAAAAAAAAAAAAAATTTTTTTTTTTTTTTTTTTTTTTTTGCCTTTATATGAAATGTGTGGCCCAGAATGGTTCTCTCAGTTCTCAAATAGGGGTTGGTTCTCTTAGGATCCCTACCCTATATATATATATATATATATATATATAATTATATTCATAACTACAATATAAAAATATATATGTATACAAACAAAAAAAGTAAATAATTAATTAATAATAAACAAGTCAAGCGCAAGCCATGCTCGAGTTTGAAAAGTTTTTCACGAGACAAGCTTTATTATGCCGTGGCTCGTTTACACCGGTAAATTCGCTCCACAAGATTACACTATATTGTCATGATCTTTATTAAACAATATATGGAATTTTTATACTCAACATCATAGCTCATAATTAGTAGTTGTCAGGTAAAATTTTGCAATTTCCAATTTTCAGACAATCAATGAAAACATGTAGTATTTACAAGGCATGACAAACTAACCTGAATCCTTTCCTCTGTCCTTTGACCGTTGTCTTCTAACTTTGACTTTTTCTCTGTCCCTATCAGCTTCATAATCTCTCCCTCTATCACGGTCACGCGTTTTGTGTCTATCTCTATCCCTCTCCCTGTCCTTTGATCGGTCAATGCTGGAATCTGTTGTATATTCTTTACTTCTTGAAATGGTTTCGTCTTTAAGGTCTCCCTCAATTGGAATCTTCTGAATATCATCATCACTCTTCGTTGAAGCTTTTAACTTACCAATTGCTGCTTCTTTAAGGGCATCTTTTAAATCAGGATTATCAGCTGCAGGAGACGCTTTGGTTGTATCTGCATCATCAAGGGTTGGGGGGCCACTTGATGGAACTTCCTACAGCACATACCAATACCTAAAATCATGATGCGCTCTAAAATAATAGAAGAAAAAAATAACATGCCATTTTGGACACATATACTTAGAAACAGGCTGGTTGGGTTATATTTCATATCTAATAGAAAATTTTAAAAATAGTTAACATTGAAACAGGATGAAAATGATCATAAGTCTATTTCAATTATTTTTTATTCATTAAATTAGATTAGCTTCTTAAAGTAAGTTTTTTTTAAATAAAACTCACGATAATAGAATAACAAAAATGTTGGTGAGCCAGCGCGGCCCATTTATCGTATTAAAAAGATAGCCAGCTGTGAGCCAAACCTGTTTCTGGTATTTACCCGACCTGCCCATTTTGCCAAAATTACAAAACGTGTAACGCATAGAATAGATAGACATAGAGGTGGACCTTGGGAATCAGTTGGGAAGGTGAATCAGATGGCCGATTGGACATTGTAAAAGAACCGCTTTGTTTGCATACGGGTATATATTGTGCCTTAGGCAGAGTGTATAAGTGAGCTAGAACTCTACAAACTTCATCAATACCCTCTTTATCAGCATCAAATGCTTTCCACCATGGCGGATTTTCAGGTAGGGGTACATGAAATCTGCGTGCAGCAGCATATACAACCCCGCATGCCACGACTGCACTCTTGAAGCGTACACATAAGGTTGCGCGCAAGCTGTCC
Source organism: Ambrosia artemisiifolia (assembly GCA_032199755.1). NCBI lineage: Eukaryota > Viridiplantae > Streptophyta > Magnoliopsida > Asterales > Asteraceae > Ambrosia > Ambrosia artemisiifolia. The sequence continues at coordinate 10,395,522 of CM063522.1, forward strand.
AAAACATGATATCATCGTTTGTTCATAAATAAAAGGGCAAAAAGAAGAGTTCGAATTTGCAGCTCAAGGGGATGAATATTCATACCTGTCATTTGCAAGATTCCAAGCTTCCTGTCTCAACTCTGTTGGTGTTTCAAGGGTGGCGAGATAATTTGATATGAATTTATGAGGATGTTCAACATGGCAGATGAAACCTAGCTCCCTTAATAGATGCCGTTCAGATCTGATCAGATCCATCTTTAATTCTGAATATTTTTCAGAGAAGGCCTCTAAATGCTCTATGGGTAGATTCTCCCTTCTACATTCCATTCTATAAAAAACATTGAGGATATGTCTTGCTCTCCTAGGGTTTTCCTCAAGCTTTGAGGCAAGCAAAACACAGCCAGCTGCAATTCTCTGAGAAAATTACAAACATCCATTCAAAATTACAGAAAAAAGAAAATTATCTAAAACGCCTAGTGTTGTCGAAAGCCCAAGGCACACTAAAAGCACATAGGGCGAGCCTTGTACCCGGAGCCTAGGCACTTAAAAAGCAATGGCTTTATTAAATTAGGCGTATAGTAAAAAAATACCATTGTTAGGGGGTTTAGACTGTTTTAAGCTTGTTTAGGGATGGTCTAGGCTGCTTTAGGTTGATTCTAAGCTTATTTGGGTTGATTTCAGCCATAAGTAGGGGTTTTTTAACCATTTTTGGCCAGAATTTGGCCTAAATCTGCACCTTTGTGCCTAAAAGCAAGCCTCTACTCCTAGACAGGCGCCTCACAAGCTTTTGGCAACATAGTACGATAGACGCACTGGAATAAGTTGCACCTATGTTTTAAACCTTGGTAGTTAAAGGCTCTGGCGTAAAAATGCCATTTTTGGCTTTTTCAGATTTGTTTTCAGCTGGTCCATAGTGGTTTTTGTCTGGTTCAGACCGTCTGAAACTAGTTTTTGGCTTTTCAGGCCTGTTTTTTTCCCGCTTTAGGAGCTTTTTGCGCCTTGCTGCACTCAAGGAACCTAGGCACGCACCTTTGACCTTTGACTACATAGATTGAAAGAAACAAGAAAAGAAAAGAACAAACCTTGACATTGAAACGAACAAATGATTTCTTGCAGTAGAATCGATGAAACAGAACCTGTCCCGTGGCCATTACTTGCTGTGGTCTGTGTGGTAGATAGTTAAGGCCTTTTCCAATCCAATTATTTAACATGAAGGCAAATAGCCATTTAATGTAGTTTTAAATAGGAATACATAAAACTAAAAAACCAAAAATGTAAAGAATGCCAGAAGGATACAGCTTAAGTAAAATGCCACTTTCTTGGATAAGATCACAACCATATATTCTAAGCGTTGTTTCAGTGGCTTCATCTATTCCATCTTTTCTAGAAGGTGTGTTCTGAAGTTGCTCATCAGTTAGATAGAATGTATCAATAGCTGTGTAAATCATAGTTGATGGAGGCTACACCTGTCACAAGGAAACATTATAACAAATTAAGAAATAAGCAACAAAGAATTCAGGTTGTAAAATGCAAATATCAGACTACCTAATATACAATAAATTTATCAATCAAAACTACAACATATTCAGTATGTTCTATAATCTTTTCAACAAACAACAGACAACTAATAAAGGGAACCATCAACAAACAAAACTGCTGTAGATTTGGTTCTACAGCTGATTCTGTTGGGTCACCCGTTTACCCACACCAAAACCAGAAGACCCACGTCCCAGAACCTCCATGTTGTTTTCATGCACAAAGCCCACATATGGGCAAAGTAGTCAATTCAATTGGCTTTGTTGACACATACATGAAGACAACATGCACAAATGCTCAGTTTCTTTTTATTTTCCTTTATTTATTTTGTTTCTATGTTATTGAATTTAGTATGGGTAATTTAAGGGCTGTACACGAACCAACATAACACAAACAAAGCCTTGTTCGTGTTCGTTTGTTTAAGGAAATAACGTGTTCGCGAATTGTTTTTGAACACTTACCGAACAAGATTCTTTGTTTGTGTTCGTTTCTTTAGGAAATAACGTGCTCACAAACTGTTCATGAACAGTTACTGAACGAGGTTTTCATTCGCGTTCGTTTGTTAATGAAAAGAACGTGTTCGTGTTCATTTGTCTTTATATGTTAAATTTAGGTGTCGGACAAAAGCAAACACAAACAAACACCAATGAACGTAAACCAACACAAACAGGCATTAATGAACAAAACCGAGCACAAACTAACAAATATTAAATTCCAAAAATTTCATCATTGATGATTGTTTGCCCAAAATATAATAATCCAATTACCCAAATATACTTGACATAATCAAGATCACATAATGTCTCATAAAAACATAAAAATATCATATGAAACTTGAATCCTCGTTTAATCCACCCAAAACAACAGTTAATCAAAATAGTTAAAATAATATTAATATGTGATACACTAATATATATTAAAAAATCTACCACTGGGAAATTTTAAGTACTTGAATTAAAAAAAAAGTTAAAAACCATAATGAACTATTGAACACAAACAAACACTTTAACGAATGTTTACGAACATAAATGAACGCACGCAACCTCTGTTCATGTTTGTTTGTTTAACTAAAGGAACATAATTCATGAGGAGCGTATCACATACATGATGTGCTCGCATCTGACATCAGACTTTTGGACCAAACGCATCGCACAATTTAAAAACCAAGGGAAAGACGGTGAGTTTGAGAATAAAAAATATGTGTGTTAATGTATCTCATTCGATCATAAGTTAAATAATTTGTCTATACTAGCTCAACCGTGGCAAGGTAGTTACCGATTTCTCAACCTAAGTGGTGAACCTGCATTTCCTGTTTCAACATCCCAGCCCTCCCGTTTGTTAAGTAACGTTTTCTATACAGTGGCGGATCCAGGATTCTTTTCTTGTGGGTTCCTTTATTCAATGGTCAAAATGTCAAATATCTCAGGCCAAAACTAAAAACTTTCGGGTCGGTCGGGTCAAACTTCTTACAACCAAACGCTAATTTTCTCACGACCAAACGTCAAGATTCAAGGACAGTTATGTACTAAATCACTAACATGAATAGATGTAGACACATAAAATTAACGCGAATAGGTTATGTGGAACCACTGATGCTACACATATCATGTAACGCAATAGTACCCCTTGTCTCTTGTCCTGAGGGAGCAAAATTGATAAGAAGGAAGTCAGTAGCTAGTAGGATTATTTTGTCGAATTAATGTTCCATGGTTAGGTAAAAGAAGGTATATTGAGCCTTATGTTTGCCAATAAACCCCACCACCATAGTCCTGAAGACACCTCAAATTAATACCAATGAAACAAGTTCCACTAAGACATAAATGAGGCGTGTCATCATAAACCAACATAGGAGAAAATGTGAAAGACATTGTTATAGATAGCCATTTATTTAGTGTTATCATATAATTCAGTTCAGCAGCATCAAGACAGACAGATTGTTGTTACATACTCTAGTGAGTCTCTATCTAAAAATATGGGAATTCAATAAGCAAGATATAAAGAAGCAGATTTAGGGTTACAAGTATGAATTTAGGGAATTAGGGTTTACCAGTAAAGTAAAGTATAGTAGGGAGGGAGAGTGGTCCGTGGAGGAAGACCGCCGATGAAATAGTTGGAGGGATTATGATAGGAATCTGCAACGATGGGGGATCAGGTACGAAACCTCTTCAATAATAATAATAATAATAATATTTACTGGTTGATTAATGAATACCAAGTGGATTAATATATAGCAGGTGGTGATGAGTGGATGAGTCGACGGTGAAATTTTCGGTGGAGAGTGAATTCAGATCCTGGCGAGAGAAAAAGGAGGAGGATAAAGGTAAAAACCCAGAAATACAAAGTAATTACCGAAACGCCATGCGGCTCGTTTTAGCACCATAGGCCTTATTCAAACCCGAAGCCACCTGAAGCCGAATTACAGAATACCTGAAAAAACACGAACCCGATCAATCCGATCATTAAAAGGGTCGATTATCGGGTCACTTTTTCCTAGCAAAAAACCCAAAATCTGGGGAAAAAAAGCAAATCATTTGTCTTTTTTTGTATATGCGTGTTTAAATTTAGAGTCTTTGGTATCTGAAACATTGAGTTATTATTATTTTTAAACATTATCATATCTTATTGTCAAATAATGTATGAATTTTGACAATATTTATGATATTTTGCGAAAGAAAAAAAACATGTTTCATAATACATCTAAACCCAAAAACTTAACAACCAACCCGAACTAAACCGAACCGAACCCACATAACCCCAACCCGATCAACCCAAACTTTAATATGGTTTGGTTATCGGGTCACTTATTTCTGGAAAAAAAACCGAACAACTCGACCCAAAAAACTCGAGATTCGAAAAAATAACGCGAAGAACACCTCTAACTTAGATGGTGATTCAATATAGGGGATGAAATTACTTTGAAGACATTTGGCTCACAAATCAAGAGTTTTGTCATGTTCGTGATGAACTCGATTGTTTGAGGTTTACTAGTGGATGGTTCAAACTCTTACCACATGTCGTTTTAGTATAGGTGATTAATCAGACGTAAAACTTACAATGAATGGAAGTAGTCGATTGAGTGTGAGACTCAAACTAATTCAGAGGTTCAACATTCGAGGGGGAGATCGAAGATGAAAGGCTTCAAGTTATGAATGGATTCATGAAGATGTGTGACAAAGTCAAATGAGCTTGATACCGTTAGTCAAGGGGGAGATTGTAGGCACCAAATGTGACTAATGATCATCAAGTGTGAAAGAGTTTTGTAATGACAAGTTAAGGGAAGACTGTTATTACCTAATTTGTGACTTGTGATTAGCAAATAGAAAGTGAGTGCTGATATTCATAAAAGTATACATATTTCTATCATCATTTTATTTCCACTTGTCACACCCTAAATCTGTTTTACAGAAAACTCGCAGCGGAAAAATACCAACTTAAAAATTCTTTTCTTAAAACAACCTTGAGTGTTCAGAAAAACCGGTTCTACTAAGTATTTTGGTGTTACATCTTAAATTATTTCTTAATACATTCAACGTGACTCAACTCTATTGGTTATGTATCCGTGACCGCGTACAATCCGCCTCCTCGCTCGATCTCCATCCTTCCCTTGCTTCATTAGGTAAACCAAACAACCTGCATTCACCACGTAACCAATTCGTTAGTTCACTAGGTGGCCTCATCTAATCCACTCACGACACGGATGTAACATCCCGCAATACTCTGTGATCCTGTCTAGAAGTCTTCTTTCAAGTTCGGGTGGGTTACCCCGATCCGAACCTCCACATCTCCTGTAATCATACCTACATATTTACATTTTCATCATTCTCAAACAAAGGTTAATAACCCCACAATATGTCCAAACATACAATTTCCTCCATATACCCTCTCAGTACATACAAGCATACACTTCCTTTGTAAGATTTCACAATACATACGAGAATGCAATTCCCTCATATAATACCACCACACATACAAGCATACAAATCATTCGCATAATTCTACAGTACATACAAGCATACAAATTCCACCTATAATACCATCATACATACAAGTATACAATTTCTTCGTATAGTTCTACAATACATACAAGCATACAATATCCACCTATAATACCACCATACATACAAGTATACAATTCCTTCGTATAATTCTGCAACACATACAAGCATACAATATCCACCTATAATACCACCATACATACAAGTATACAATTCCTTCGTATAATTCTACAATACATACAAGCATACAATATCCACCTATAATACCACCATACATACAAGTATACAATTCTTTCGTATAATTCTACAATACATACAAGCATACAATTTCCACCTATAATACTACCATACATACAAGTATACAATTCCTTCGTATAATTCTACAATACATACAAGCATACAATTTCCACCTTTAATACCATCATACATACAAGCAACTCTCTCCCTCTTACCCGAGCATGAGAACCCACATGTACATCACATCTTCAATCTACATAATCATGGTAATCTACTTATCGTATTTGATACCGTCGAATAATGCATCAATTAACTACACACACTTGTATCATTCCGTACTATGATCCTAATTGCAAAACCGACATTACCATTACATGCTACACCCTTAAATAGCCTTACATAAGGTCCAACAATGTTAATTGGTGCGTTAAACGCAATTACGGGTCGCGCACATAAGCAAAACATCGAAAATTACTAGAATTTAACATTTCTTTCCAGGGGCCACCGTAAGGGTACGGTGGCCACCGTACCCTTACGGTGGGCCTCCAAATCCCTACGGTGGGATACCACTGCCCTACGGTGGAAAATGGGTGCAGGGGCTACCGTAGGGGTACGGTGGCCACCGTACCCTTACGGTGGACCTGCACATTTCCTCCTTTTGCTTCTTCTTTCCATCCCTTCTTGCCCCATCCGTGCCGATCCGTCCGAAGCTGCGTTTTACCCGTTATAATCTCCGTAAAATGCCTTCCGACACTATATCCAATATACCATCATTTCACACTTTCCATTCTACCTAAGCATACATATACATAAATGAATTCGTTATTCTAAATAGAATAGGAATTCACTTACCTCGTGTTCTCCAAGTTCTTGCTTGTTTATTGTTCCGTCTTGACCCATTAGCTTCCCATGCTTGAGTCCATTATTCCTATCCTTTCATATCACCATATTCACATCATTGTTAGCATACATGATCATGTCACACTAACAATCATTCTCCATCAAATAACACATTGACTTTCATTAGTCAACTTTCTACCATTCAAACTTTCTTCTTACAAACATATGTCTATATTAACATACTAGGTCATATGAATCTTACCATAAACATCATATTTACGTCTCACTAACATACAAGATCATTCATCATACCAATTGTCCATCACATGGTGTGCATCATACTATTCAAGCATCATATACACTCTAATGCATACTTCTTATGAAATCATACAATCAACTAGATTTCTCACATGAACACTTTCTAAGACACAACTTCATGTTAACCTACTATCAAGTATATCTACTATCACCTTACTTCACATTTGTCAAGACTTGCATACAAATTCATACATTATAGAACACACATACAACCATAAGATCACTTATGTGCATACATACATACCTACATACAATCCATTATAATTCACACATGGTTTCCATCAAAACACATCCTTTCTATTAATTTCCTACAATCATCATATCCCATTCATTCTCATCAATTACTTGCACGCAAGTTCATCTCAACATTTCATCGAACACATGGTGTGCGTACAACATTCTAAGCTCAAAGTACAAGCTCCTAATACACACATTCTATCACAACAACATAACCACCTTAAATTATGACCAATTTCCACATGCATATCATCAACTACGCATTATTCCTACAATTACATGGATTTAGCACTCATTTAGCAACATCAAAGCTCTAATGAAAACCCAATATCATCATCTTTTGCAAACAAGCAACTTCTAGTGATTAGCTCACCTCTAGACCATTAGAGATGATCAATATCACTTAAAATCAAGCAATAATATGAATTTAACATCATTTGCTCAAAACCCACATGTGGGGTTCGAACTTCATACCAAATGAGGGTTAGGGTTCTTACCAAGGCTCCTAAACTTGTAGAAAACCCCAAATTTGCAACCCCTCAAGACAACCCTCAAACCTCCTTGCATTTCTTCTTCAATTTTTGGGTATTTAGGGTTTGATTTATGGCTCAAGATGCCCCTAGGGGCTGATCACGATTTTGCACCCAAATGGGTGTTTTGACCATTTTAATCTTGCCCCCAACATACCCTTTTAGTCCCTCAACTTTACCTAAAGTTACTCTTTATAAAACTAACCAATCAAGCTAGTTTTAAATATAATTTTCTTATTAGACACACAATAATACTAAGTAGGTTATTCCCATATTCGAATAAACCCACACTCTTCTCATCTAAGTCCCGTTTCATCATTTTGCTGATTACGCTTAATGAAGAAATCAGGCGAAACGAGTTTCAGGGCGTTACACCACTTTTTAAAATTTTTACTAATAATTTTGGTAAATTAGTTCTAAATTTGTTTACTTTTGATTTTCAGGATGATCGGGCCACAAAATGAAAAAAAAAAAAGCAAAATGAAGCAAAATCAAGAAAATGTCAAGTTACAGCTTAAGACACGGATCGTGTCTGCAAGGCACGCCCTGTGCTTAATCCTCAAGTCCGTACAAAATAGTGGTTTTCTCAAGACAAAAAAGGGTGTTCCTAAAGGTCAATGGTGTGTCCAAAAAAGCTTAAAACTTCACATAAGTATATCTCGAGCTAGGAAATGAGGTAAGAGGACCATCATATATAGATTTTGACTATCTCAACGAGACAAAGCTAAAAACATAGTTTTTATGGTTAAAAGAGCAAGGCACGGGCCATGCCTTTGAGCACGCACTAGAAAACGACACAACACACACGTGCCTCGCAGACATGCCCCATGCCTTTAGAAAACGATAAAAAAAGATCCTATAAAGATATTTTGAAGATTTCCTAGGGCCCACAAGAGTGGACCACGGGCGGTGCCTCAATACCACATCCCGTGCCAGTAAGATATTAAAGATTTCGTGGCCATGTCATCGAGTCGCGAGCCATGCCCGGTGTAAGACCCGCAAAACTGGTGTCAAACAGTTGGGTTAATATTCTTACATATGCAAAAACATGAGTAAAATTTTCTTTTGAAAGAGTATATTTGAACCAAAGTCTACGAAACGGAAAATAATTTAAAATAAAATTTACAAAACACATGAAAAATACTTATTTAATTGTAACTCGATTTAAAATTATCATGTGTAAATGATGTGAGTCCGAAAGGACCACATTTATATAGTTTATTTTGGTATTGTTACGTGTGTTTGTGTGCAGTTTTGCCCGGAATTAGTTACCTATTTATGGAATAAGAAGGAAACGCTTAAGATGCTAAAAATACCATTTTACGAGCCTTAAGCGAGGGTACACGAACCGGAATGGGAACCTACGCGCGAAACGGATGAAAACGATGCGGAAATGAAGTTTTTGTATTTTTGACCTCCCCGGAGGAGCACCGGGAATTATTAATTCTGTAGTGCTCCTCCCGGGTCAGAATAATTCATTCGGATTTTTTATTCCCTAGCGGACCGCTACGGAATTATTAATTCCGTAGCGCTCCGCGACAGAGTCAATAAATACCAGAATGTGTTTTTTCGACTTTCCAGCTCACAGATCGCAACCAACTCGCTTTCTTCCTCATTTTAAGACTGGCAACTCACCATTTTTCAAGGGACCCGACCTCTGGTCACCATCCACGACCTTAGGGTCGTGATTTCCACCAAAACCATCATCCAAATCGCTCCACAATGTTGAAGAACCAAGAAGCAAGAGGTGAAACCGAGCCTGTGATGACAAGCAAGCGCGGCTGAGCCTTGGTGGCTTTATCTCGGGTGAATCTTTGTATTGTTTTTGTATCTTGTTTTGTGCATATGATTGTTACATGAACTAGCTCATTGCCTACTTGTGTGTATTGATTAAACCATGTTTGTATGAACTAAATTATCTATTAATTGTGGTCTTTCGTTATCGACACCATGAGGAGGTTAGTTTGTATGCTCATAGGGATAACTAGACTGATAATAGCTCACTGGTTATTATTTCAATAATAAAAATCCAAGGCTTCGTGACAGGATGTGTTCATAGTAACCATAGGAACTTGTCAGCAAACTCATACAAAGAGGATCCCGGGAGAAAAGTCATTCCTTTTAATTATTGTTGTCAAAGTTAGTTGTTAGGAAAACCAGACCAAAACCTTGATCTTTACATTTATCGCATTTTTACTTATTCGCCTATTTATATTTTTGTCAATTAAAAATCTACAAACAAATAACTAGTGCGAGACCGACCACATGCTCCTCGTGATTCGATATTCCCTACTTACCCTAGCTTCCTAGGTTAAAAAGGTTTTGTATGACCCGACCACGACCACGACATTGGTCATCAGTAAACAAAAGTCGTCTTCCACTAGAAATGCCTTCAATTGTCACATAGCTTCTTGCATCACCAAGTAGTCATTCGTCCATTTTTCTGACCTGAAATCAATCTAATGTGTATGCAAAAGTCAGCTACGCTGAGTGAGTTTAAGTTTTATAAATTTATATAAACAAGTGATTTGTCAAAGTAAGAATTAACAAAATACCTCAACCTCTGAGTTAACAATAAGCGCAATCCGATAATTTGTTTCCCTCAAACAAAAATTAAAGTCTAGGATAGGCATACTCAGCCTAATTACCTCAAGACTTCACTTGCCAAATATATAATAAGCGCATCCCCCTTATCAACAGAAAGTACAATCCAGTCTATTTAAGCCAAACCAAAGCTAGAGATTAATCAGGCATCTCCTACTTCTGTCATAACTCAGTTTATAAAAATACACATAATATAATTCAAACCAAAGCTAGAGATCAAAGCAGGCATATCCCACCTCTGTCATAGCTCAGTTTATAATAATACATATAATATGAACTATGTAACAATCCTGACTCAAAAGCAAGACCAGAGATCAGAGCAGACATATCTCACTTCTATCATAGCCCACTTCGACATATTAGGTAGCTCTCAATATAGTTTATTATATATAATAACAAGTATAACATAAACGAAGCAACAACCATGACACAAAACCAATACCTTAGATAGGAGCAGACATATCCCACTTTTGTCATAGCCCAGTTTATAAGGTGAGGTAGCCGCCAAACACAGTTTATATATATATATATATAGAAATCCATATAATCCATATAAACAAAGTAACAATCAAGACCAAATCTGATTTAACAAGTAAGGACTCAATTACGTGTTTAAGACTTCAGGCGCATTTCACTTATCAAATAAGACTTAAACCACACTTTAATCAAGACTAAACTTGATTATCAAATAAAGCATTCAGTATTGTTATACAACATGCATATTAGCCCAAAACGTTTAGAAACAGTAAAAAAGGCATCATGAATTCACATGTACTTTCGTATAAATATATAAAATAAAATCATCGCACGTATACCTAAGTACCTTTACATCTCATACGTATATGTATAATTTCCTTTCATAAACTCATGTTTAAATTCATATAAAGCTATACGACTATCCGTATATGTATATATATATATATATATATATATATTATTTTAGTTGCCTCAAAACACGCAGGTATATAAACATATAAACCTACTTACGTTTTAAGCTAAAAAAATATGAGTTAATACGGATTTCATTTGTATACAAAAATATTTATGACACAGTCTATTGCATATAATAACACGTATAACATAAACCATGTAACAACCATGACACAAAACTAATACTCCCTCCGTCCCAATTTAAATGTCCTATTTTCCTTTTTTGTTTGTCCCAAATTAAATGTCCCTTTCCAAAAATAGAAACGTAATTTCCAATTTTGTCCATAAAAGACAAAACACAATCACCACTTTTGAGGATATTATTGTCATTTTACCACATACAAACAAAAGATTTCTTAAAATGTGTGTATTTTGAACTAGGACATTTAAATTGGGACGGAGGGAGTACCATAACTCAGATCAGGCATATCCCACTTTAGTCATTGCTCAGTTATAATATCAGGTAACCGTCACACAGTCTATTTATAAATATAATAACACATATAACTTAAACCATATAATTACACATTAGGTGCATTCCGCCTACTTACGTTTCATGGCCAAATAATATATATGAGTTCACAAAAATATTTATAACTTTATAAAAATATTTTTTTTGTGACTTCATTAAAATAATCATACTGGTTTAGCATGCACGTTAGCCCAAAATATATAAAAAAATAATAATTAAAAGAGTAGGCACAAAAACTCACCTTGTCGAAGTGCTCGTGTCGCAAATAACTAGAGAACTCTAAACATGTAGGAATACGCGAAACTAGGATTTTAAGACTACTCCCATGCACGTTGTGTTCCACCGTTCCACTAGTTAACCCAAACAACTCACTATACGGTATGCAATCCTAAATATATTAGGGGAATTAGATTCTAATAACCTAAACTATTTGAAATTGGTCATTGGCACCCCCAAACTAAAAAATTAGCCACATATAACTTGAACTATTAACTTATTGGAATCTAACACCCAATTAACAGACGCCGTTAGTGGATTGCTGACATGACACCAGTTGCTGGCGTGTCATGTTGACGTGTCAATCCACGTGGCACCGGTTGCTGACCAAACCTCCATGCACTCACCATACCATAACTCATGCAACAAATAAAACACATGGTATGGTTTTAATTAAAGCCATCATCATCTCCATGATTCTTTCGTTCCTCTACCAGTGCCGGATCTAGAAACATTTTTCAGTAGTAACGTTTTTCATTTTTTTCATTTTAGTAGCAACGTTTTTCAAATTTCGTAAATAAAAAAACAAATTTTCCACTAATTTTCCACTACGCGCTCGAAGTTGAGCCGCAACGTCCGCACCCCCCTGCTATTACTATAGATCCGCCCCTGTCCTCTACAGTAAACCACATCCATACCATGTATTAGTTACCATGAAATGTTTAAACGCCCATTAAATGTGTGTTTTTTTATATAAACCTAACACATGACCAGTAGCATCATCGTCGAAACCCTACATGTAAGACACCATATACTTCATGAAAACCTTACCATTAAGTCTCTTCATTGATCACTTATGACCCACCTTCTAAATCGTTGCTTCTAATCGTCACTTTCACTACTAGAAAAATGAGCAATTGCGACCTTCTTAAGGCCTTCGCAAAATTAGCAACCGGTTTGCGACTAAAATCGAAATAGTTGCGAAATTGAAGATCAACCCAGATTCGGTCACAAAACAATCTCAAATACAAGAAAAAAAAAAGCTGCGACCGTCAGCGGTTGTACATACTAAAAAAATATAAAAAGAAAATTTGTGACCGTTCAGGCGGGCGCAAAAACGAGAAGAATGTAGAAAAGGAAAAGTTGTGAAGTTTACTGAATGACATTTGACTGAATCCATATTGATTTTTTTTATAATATAAGTAAGGATTTGGTTCAAATGAGAACCTTTCCCCAAATTGAGAACTGAGAGAACCATTCTGGGCCACACATTTCTCTAAGGCAAAAAAAATTTTTTTTTTTTTTTTTGCAAAAATCGCTGCTTTATATGTAAGAAATTTTTTTTTTTTATTTTTTTTTGTATTTTTTTTCAGTATACACATGTGTATAATTGCATTATACACATATGTATAGTGCAATATACACATATGTATAACTGAAATATACACATATGTATAAATGAAAAAAGAATTCAAAAAAAATAAAATTTTTTTTTTCCTTGCATAAAAATGTGCGATTAAAGCAAAAAAAAAAAAAAATTTTTTTTTTTTTTTTTGCCTTTATATGAAATGTGTGGCCCAGAATGGTTCTCTCAGTTCTCAAATAGGGGTTGGTTCTCTTAGGATCCCTACCCATATAAGTAATATATTATTCCTTTTACTAATATTATTTTCGAGTGATTATGTGACAAGTTAGTACAAAAAGGAGTTAAATCTGTCCTAAATTTATTTATAACTTAACCACATAATATCTTTCATACCCTACCAGTTTATCCCCAAAATTAATCCACCATCCAAACTAGTGGTGGATACAGAATTTTTTTGTAGGATGGGCACAATACGAATCGGTTAAAATATGTTAGGCAAAAAATGATGATAAAATAGCATAGCTCATTAAATACTTAAATATAACATAAAAGAATCTCGATTACAAATTTTCTCTACGTTTTTTAATCATTTGAAAAACACAACGCTGAATTACATCTTCATTAGTAACAATGAGAATTTTGTGATTCGATTATGTGGGGTTTAGACCATAGACCATTCAAATCTTTGAGTTTTAGAAAGTAAAATATAATAATTGAATTCAAGTAGTTGCATAAGATCCCTTCAAATAATGTCGGAACCAAAAGCTTACTATCAGCTTTCATAACGTTTTTAATTTTTTTACTAGAGTATGCTAGTTATGTTTTAATGGTCATAAAATTATAAAAAAATCATAAACTAATAAAGTTAAAATTTAAAATAAAAAATCTAACCGAAATAAAAACCTAACTTTTTTAAACTAGTTAAAAAAATTAAGACATAAAAAATAAATCAAATAATTCTTTTTACAGTATGTTTTTTCCAATGGGCTAATTCTTGATTGTCAGAAAGCATTTTAATATTATTTTTTTCCTAACGGCAGAAAGTATTTCTATATTGAGTTTGACAATTTTTACCCAACACATGAAAATTAAAAATTTACTCTTTATTTTATTTACTTTTACTTCATCTTCTTGGTTTACTTTTACAGCACTGCTCCCTTTCTTTTTGGACAACCATATTAAAAAAGATTCAGATCTTCACTCCCATAAAAAAACAAGATTCAACACTTTATTGGCTTCCCTCACTTTACTTTACCTACCTTATCTACTAATTAAAAGCTCAAAAAAAGCTCAAAATCATGAATATCAATAGAAAAGTGGACCTCCAATGAAGAAATCCTACTAATTCACCATTTCTTTCTTCATTACAGACACTATTAGAAGCGCAATTAGATGTGACAAACCATCGCTTTCTTCATTATCGATGAAGAATCTCCATTAGAGGGTTACAGAGCGTCAACACGATACGCAATTCGTTGATGTTGTGGCGATGATTTTGACAGGTAGGGTTAGATCTGTATTGAGATCGGTACAACAGTAGCTTTCAGTAGGTCATTTGTTACTTTCATCGATTTAGATTGAGATTGTGTGATAGATTTGTGTGAATTTCTTGAGATTAGATCTGTATTGAGCTTGTTTAATCTATTAGAGCCCTCACAGTAGCTTTCAGGACATAAAATTGTTACTCTGATTGATTTAAGTTGAGATAGCGTGATAGATTTGTGTGATTTGTTGATATCAGAAATGTATTTAGCTTGCTTAATCAATAACACTCACAATTAGTAGCAGTTGTAGCTGTCAGAAGGTAATTTCTAACTTTAAGACTTTAAGTTGTGATTGTATAATAGATTTGTGTGACTCTACTTTAGTTTGGATATGCGTTGAGCTTAAATCTACTTAGTATTTTTATGTAATCGTTTAATACAAACTAAATGATTTTTTTATTGCTCACTTATATGATTTTTTTATATGATTAGAGTTCTTAACTGTACTTAATTTTATGCTATTAGACTATGTGTTGTGAGTAGAGGTGAGTAATGACTTTAACCTCTAATATTAAGCCACGTAAGCGCTGACATGACAGGGTGATAAAGCTGCAGCTCACTAGCCTAATCCTGTTGTGAGTAGAGGTGAGCAACAGCTTTATCCATTTTTTTATTTTAAATTATTATTTTTTAAATTTTGTTATTTTAAATTTATATAATATTTAGATTTGTAACACAAATTAAATAATAAACATAAATATTCATTAATAAAAAAACTATGGTGTTTCATTATCGCGCGTTACGCGATGCTTTAAGTAGGCATTGAACTGTCGTAGAACCAAGTTTTAGTTTCGAGATAAGGTTAAGAAGTTAACTGACAACGTAGTTGTTACAAAACGTGTCGCCTTTTAATATGCGAGTCACAAAAGATTGATGTGGATGCGACTTGATCGGGTACTTTTCTACTTGTTTTGAGTAGGCCTTTTTGCAGCAGTTCATGTATTGTCTGTAACAATATATAGGATAATACGGTATAAATGTGTTATTTGGTAATTGTTTCTTTTTTCACTCGACGGGAGTAGATGGCTTACGCATTTCTTGTATTCTGTGGCAGATGGGGTTGGATGGCGTTGAGAACCTGCTCATGGACATGGATACTGTGTGTCACATGTTTTGTAGGAGTAACGTTTACATTGTTGAAGGCAACACTTGCAAGGTTACGAAAGCTCTTGTAGGGCGTTAAGAAACTGATAGGTTTTAAACATCAAAAGCTCCTGACCTACGACTCTGCGTAAAAGTTGTTTAGTGTGGGTTCTTGATTCCGTGCTTTAGTTGACGTCGCCGGTATTCCTCCCTCTCCTTGATGGACCTTCAAAAGTTGCATTTGACAGTTACATATCGCAAACAAACAAAAGCAGGCAAACAAATGACCATTGACTCTAACAGTTAACAAAATAACCTGTATGCTAAAATGTATATATGTTTCAATAACACAAATGGCTGCACCGGCTATAAAAAAAGTAACCTCCAAAACCAATGCAGCAAAGACTCACAGACAAAGGCAATACATTATCAAACATATGTTTAAATATCATTAACCACTTTAAAATCTATATTTCAATAATAAAACTGGCTTGACATATGAAAAAAAAATGTTACCAAACATGTATAGATGTACTCGAATACCATAAAATTACCAGGCGACTAACAAAATGTCATTAACAATAGTCGCCCACACAACAAAATTGTACCCTACGTGTTACACAACCCGGTTTGACCCATTCGTATTGATATCCATAATCATCACTTGTCTTGATCTCGTACTTTGGATTATTAAAAATATATTAATGTCAAGAAGACATAGCATTGGCCTTACACAACCGGTTTGACCAATTCCTATTGATATCCATAATCACTTGTCTAGATATCGTACTTTGGAATATTAACAAAAAAATTAGTATCCAGAAGATATAGCATTGGCCTAAGGGCATGTTTGGATAAACTTATTTGAGGTAAAAAGGACTTTTTGTTATAAGGACTTATTAACTTATGACTTTTTGAAAAGGACTTTTTAATAAAATGTTTGGGTTAGCTTATGTGATGATAAGTCAATAAGTTGTTTTATAAAAAGTGTTTGGATTAGCTTATTTATGTAAAATGACAAAAAAGGACATTATTTAAAAAGTCAAATAAGTTGTAGTGTTTGGGGTTGCTTTTAACTTATATATACTTTTATTTCCTCCCTAGTAATAACTAAATATATTTTACAAAAATTTTAAAAATATATAGATATAAGATAAAAACTCTTTTACAAAATTTTTAATTTCATGATTAGACCATAATAATATTACGTTCATACAAATTGTAAATACTTCGTAATAAAATACCAAAATGCAAAATAAAGTCATAGTACATTCATCCCCCCGATGTCATTATATCTTGCGCAATAATATCTCTTATCGCTGCCATGTACATAGCATCAACATTTTTACGATGTGTAGCCGGAAATTCTTCATCAACTTCATTACTAGTACCACCGTCCTCATCTCTGCTGGGATTGTAAGATTCTTGTTGTGCTATGTTGAACGCTTCATCAAACCTACCGCCCTTTCTAATAAAGTTATGGATCGCCATCGATGCTATCACAATACTTACTTGGTGCTCGTACGTGTAATTAATATGCATGTCTCTCAACAACGCCCACCTACCTTTCCACACTCCAAAAGTTCTTTCAATGATATTTCGCAATGATGAGTGGCGATAGTTAAATGTTTCTTTTGGTCCACGAGGAGCACGACTAGCACTAGTTTCTCCACGTTGAAAATCCGGTAGATGATAACGAATGGCCGCACCTTTGTATGGAGCAAGATACCCTTTAGTATTTGGGTAGCCAGCATCAACAACATAATATTTATCTACATATGACACAAAAAATTGTTAACCGTTTCAAACAAGTATTAAAAACATAAAAATCGCATTACTAAAATTATACTAACCACCCATCGGATGTGGAAAATGAAGCTCAGGTCTTTGTAAGGCTTCATTGAAAATTCTCGTGTCATGTGCAGTCCCCTCCCATCCGGCCCATACAAATGTAAAGCACATGTCAAAATCACAAACGGCCATTATATTTTGTGTGGCATATCCTTTTCGACCAATGTACTTCGGTTGATCGCTCAATGGAACCGATGCCCTCACATGTGTTCCATCAATGGCGCCAATACAGTCCTATAAATACAAAAAAAAAAATTCATAATTATATCATTTGTTAAAATACATGGAACACTGGTTACTATGAACCTTGGATAATACCTTGAACATTGGATAATACCGAGAATTATTTAATATATAAGCGGGCACATCATCATTATAGTTTGCGGCTGGCTTGATGATGTCAACACTCATCTTAAGCACGGCTGTCAAAACTTTATAGAAGTGTCTATGAATGGTTTCACCGGAATGATTAAAGGATTCTTGGACAAACCTATTTGTACACCCATGAGCCAAAGTCATTAAGAATATTCCGACCGACTCCTCAATAGACATATGACGGGTTCCTTTCAATCCGTAATTAGTAACAAGATCTGCGCATAACTGTCTAAAAGTCGGTACATCCAGTCTAAAAATTTCATAACACCGTCTAGGATGGCCATTTAATATTTCAGTAATAAACATGTGCCCTGTGCGAGCCGACGTGTGACATGGCCTTCGTGCGTTACGCAAGTCATGAGCTATTATTATCCCTTTAACAACTATGCCACATAACCTTTTGAATTCTATTTTGGCATCCACCTGATATTCTTCATCACTATCAGATGACGTAGAGTCGTCACTATCCATCCTATATAAAAATAAGATAACACACATATAAGTTGTCAAATGATAACACAAACATAAAAAGTATAACAATAACACATATAATGTCATGTAGTAATATAAACATAAAAAGTAGAACAATACCACATAATGTCAAACGATAACATAAACATAAAAAGTAGAACAATACCACATAATGTCAAACGATAACACAAACATAAAAGTAGTCAAACGATAGCACAAACATAAAAGGTAGTCAAACGATAAGATATAATCTAAAACGACACATCATTCTTTCAGAATTGCCTTAAGGACTTCCATCTTTGCTTCATGAGTCTTTGGATACATAAACGCCACACGATTTTGCTTTTTGATGAAAGCAAGCAATGCTTGTGTATACTCTTTGCAACCTTCTTCGTAACCTGGAAAAGTTGTGACAATGTCCATACAATCTTCAATTGTTGGAGATGGAATAGTTGGTGGAAAAGTTTCTGTGCTTTTTGTTGATAATGCATCCAATACAACATCTAGCTTTTCCTCAAAAGATGAAGTTTTACTCTTGGTTGCACGTTTGTTGGAAACATTCTTCTTCCTTTTACGCGAACTGCTTCCAATGTGAGTAGAAAACAAAGTCTCATCATCACCTAAACTTATGTCATCACTGTCTCCTTTGCCTTCTATATTTTCTTCATGTTGAACATCGCTCGGATTGCTATCATTTAGAAATTGTGACGGAGTCATAGCCTGATCTCCTGTGGCAACCGAATCCCGAAACAAAGGAGCATAGTGCGTCTCAAATATCTCCAAATTTGTGCCCTTAAATTTGGCAAAGTCTTTATCTACCTACAAGATAAACGAATTAATTAACTTCACGATGCAGTCATAATTGAAATTTATTAATGATAATAGGAGAACTTACCTTTATTTTCTCCTCCCACCACTCAGGCGATGCATCGATTAAGCTTCTAGTCCCACCGATCCCAGTTTCAAGCCTCATCAAGCGTTCATAAAGCTTCCATTCTTTTTTCAGGATGTCCCATTTGTTTTTGATTTGTTTTTGGGAGAGGGTTTTACCTGTTTTTTCCATCATGGTTTTTTCTATATTTGCCCACCCAACCCTATTAAAGTGAGTACCGGGTCTATTCCCTTGTTCTTTTTCATGCAAGCATGCATTAAGAAATTCCATGAACGTAGCATTATCCCACAAGAATTTTGGTTTGTTCTTTTTAGATAAGGTTTCATCCATTAACTGATACACATGGCAAATATCAAAAACAACTTCGAATTAAGCATCAAACCATGTTTATTTTAGACACACCATAACAGTTCTATCAATTTCAGTCATAAATATCTATACTTCACTTCTCAATTTTGTTGGATTTGCATACAAAACTAATAAAATTTTTAACAGATTAAGTCATAAATATCCTACATTAATTATCCACCATAGAAATTTAATTCCATTGTTTGCTTTATTGACTTTAAGTTGCTGCTGCTTTACTAAATCATCCAACATATCCTCTCATATTATTCATTTCTCATTTCATCATCATAAAGATTATACCAACGACATAATTTACAGATCTATGTTTTCTAATAATCTCAAACAAAACAATTCAGCTTATGCAAACATAAATTCTATTTATTCATAAAAATTGACAAAGATAAACGAATACAAACATCACAGGAACAAAACATCACAACATATGATTAACGTAAAGAACTCAAAAGATAGGGCGGATGAGATCGAACTCGAGACACTACTGTACAGATGAGGGGAAAGATTGGACTTACTGAGATCGACGGCAGTGGCGAGCGGCGGAGCTGGTCTGCGGCGAGCGGCGAGCGGCGGAGCTGGTATGTGGGGAGGCGGCGGTGATTTGTTGGGGTAGGGCAGAATGCAAGATGTGTGTCTGTGAGTTTTTTTATCTTTGGAGTTTAGGTTTGAGGGTATCTTGGTCAAAATTTTCTAATAAGTTATAAGGTGGTATAATAAGTAACCCCTTCCTTACTTATCAACTCCAACTTATTATAGGCAAATGGTTAAGTCAAAACATAAAGTCCTTCTCACTTGCCAAACAATTTTTCATAACTTATTAACTTTTTATAAAAGTTATAAGTAATAAGTAAGGGTAAATAAGGAGGGCCAAACACCCCCTAAGGCCCTAAGCCATTGATTGGAGTCTAGCTAAAGAGAAAACAGCTTATGGATTATGCATCAGTCAATTTATTATTTATAAGATGCTCATGACACTATATGAGAACTAAATCATCATGATATATGCAATTCCTTAAAAGCTATAATAAAAAAGATTCACCTGTCAATAGATGTCAACCATATGGTTCACTCACATTCCCCAACCTTACACCCAATATCCGGTCAGCGACCAAATGCGAACACCGACAGCCTCGATCAAAGAAGTAACGCCTGTAATCAATAACCCCAATCAAAGCTTCAATGATGAAAATGTTCACCCAAGATTATGCTACCACTGATTGCATTTTTTAACTAAAACGTATCACAACAAATTAAATTAACAGAAAACTTTAAACCTAACATGGAATAACGATTTGCTGACTGCTGATAACCTGCAAAATAGTAACAAAATATATTTTCATTTTCAGTCAAAAGAACAAATAAGTTCACATCACCTGAACTCCATTGTCATGAATCAAACCACAAATCATAAAAGTGAATGGATTTTCACTCTGATATACATATGCTTTCAATCTACCAGATTTGTAGTCGTTTCGGTATTTTTAACGGCTCAGAACAGGTAAAGTGGTTATCATGGCGACATAACAGGTTGCGATTAGCAAATAGTGCACTCGCCATCCTTGGTATGCAACCTCATACAGTCATACCTAACTTTCTTTTACCAACATCATCATAGCCGACAAACAAATTCGACACGACCGAATAGGACTTGATCATAAATACTCTTCATTCCAACATTCCAGTCAGCCATTAAACTGGGTTGACAACGGCTGAAGCGTTCAGTCATCTATAGCAACCGCTAAAAGCTCAGACGGAGACAAATCAACATACGAAAACCCCTCTATAAAATCTGGAAAAAAAAACTATAAGGTAGTGTTCGTTTCACAGGCACGTAATGGAATTTGAAAGGAATTAGAATTTGATTCCATTCCATATCATGTTCGTTTCAAAGAAAGGATTGGAATTGAACTAAAATCACTTGAAATCCTCCAAGTCTTAAATGATTTAGGGTATAATCTATATAGAAACGTCAGGCTAAAGAATCAGAATAAGACGGCGGAACGGTGGGAATTTACATCCGAATCTTCTTGCCACCGGTTCAAGACTCTCTGCCTCTCTCTTTCGCGTCCGTACCATCAAACTCCCATAACCACAGGTAAGAGAGACAACGGCTATCAGGAAGACGAACGACCGCTACCAATGCCACCATTGACAAACCACCAAAACCGGTGAGCACCCAACCATCGCCACCGTCCAACCGACTGTTAAAGATGCCTAAACTGGCTATCGGCCGGTGGAACTCACATAGTGGAGAGACGGCGGCGACGATGGAGGTTGCAGCGAAGATGGGGCGGGCAACTGGTTTAGTCCACCTCAAAGGCTCTCTCTGTAGGCGTGAACATCTGAAAAATGGGATATTAGCAGATGAAGGTGGAGATCTGTACACTGCTGCTTACACGTGTCTTGCTGAGCAGGTGTGGTGTGGCAATGCAATGATTTTACTAAAACACCCTTATACTATTCATCAAAGTTTATGTATCAAGATATAGGATTTTACTAAAACCCCTTATACTATTCATCAAAGTTTATGTAATGCCTAAACAGGCTATCGGCCGGTGGAACTCACACAGTGGATACAGCGGCGGCGACGGAGGTTGCGGCGAAGATGGGGCGGGAAACTGGTTCGGTCCACCTCAAAGGCTCTCTCTCTCTAGGCGTGAACATCTGAAAAATGGGATATTAGCAGATAAAGGTGGAGATCTGTACACTGCTGCTTACACGTGTCTTGCTGAGCAGGTGTGGTGTGGCAATGCAAGGATTTTACTAAAACACCCTTATACTATTCATCAAAGTTAATGTATCAATATATAGGATTTTACTAAAACACCCTTATACTATTCATCAAATTTTATGTAATGCCTAAACAGGCTATCGGCCGGTGGAACTCACACAATGGAGACGGCGGCGGCGACGGAGGTTGCGGCGAAGATGGGGCGGGCAACTGGTTCGGTCCACCTCAAAGGCTCTCTCTCTCTAGGCGTGAACATCTGAAAAATGGGATATTAGCAGATGAAGGTGGAGATCTGTACACTGCTGCTTACACGTGTCTTGCTGAGCAGGTGTGGTGTGGCAATGCAAGGATTTTACTAAAGCACCCTTATACTATTCATCAAAGTTTATATTCAAGATATAGGATTTTACTAAAACACCCTTATAATATTCATCAAAGTTTATGTATCAATATATAGGATAATTAGAAAGACATAATCAATAAAAAAACATAAAAAACTAGTAAACTACTCCTCTTCGTCGTTTAGCTCTTGTTCGAATTCCTTCACGAGACGGTCTTGTTCTCGTTGAAGTATCGCCCGACGAGGCATTGGGAGGTTGCTAAAGTCTCTCGTTAAAAAGTCCATATTCCTCAATCTTACTTTATCGACTTTAGCTTTCGCCGTCATCTCCTTTGTAGTCCTTATTTTTTTTAAGATTGAAAGTTGCTTTGTGATTTTTTAAGTGTTTGTAGGTTGAAGAATGTATTTGTTTGTTGTGGGTAAATAAAAAAAGTTTTTTTTTTATATATATAAATAGCCAAACTAGCCGTTGGCTAACGACTAGTTGGCTGCCAACAGTCATTTTCCTCTCGCTAGCACACGCGAGTATGGTCACTTGTCATCACTCGCGCCAGCGTTCACGTGTGGATGTTATGGACCAGGCTAGCCACGTGGATCATGTTGTGGCTCGCGGCTCCTCGCTCGAGGGCCACAACACATAGTCTTATAAATACTAAATTGGTTGAATTTCAAAAGCTAAAACTTACTGCAACATCATCTTGTTCTTGCCATTGTGCCACATTTTCAAATGTGATTCCCATAGGAAGAAGATAATATATGGGTTGTGCAAATTTGTCCACATGTTAACATAGTAAGACCAAATGTGATGGAGCGCTAATATTCACACCTGTCAACCACTTTCCTTTTATTTCATTGGTCAGCAAACATAATCATCTTTTAGGTGGAGAGAATCTATGGATGAAAGGATGACAAATATTAAAGCGATGCTAAAAGTTAGCTTTCAAAGCGTCTACTCATCGACTTAGTTTATTTTGAATATGTATTTTGCTATGATAACTCGGATATTTGATATTTCTAGTGTTTTCTATATACAAGTTTGAGAATTCAATAAATGGTTAAAATTTAAAAATATGACATTCTAACAATAGCTAAAAAATAAATAAATAAATAAACAAACATTTTGCGACCGCAAAAAGTGGTCGCAAGTTTGTAAAAGGAAGCGGTCGCGAAATGGTCGCAAGGTGAGCAGTCACGAAACGGTCGCAAGATGAGCGGTTGCGAAACAGTCGCAGATTTGTCATCACAAACCAAGTTCCATAAAACCTAGTTGGACAGCTTACATACGAGATTGCCAACGGGCTTCAACTGTGAGCAATGCCTTATTAGAAGATCAAACATCGACACACATCACCACCTCGATCCTCAACGTTTGAAAGAGAACATCATGAATCAAAACCTAGATGATGAAGCTAAAACTTGCGCCTGAACTTCCGTCTCGAGTTGGTGTCGGTGGGAATTCAGTAGGAATGATATGGTTGATGCTAGGGTTATCAAAGTTGCATATTAATTGGAATTTTATGCTATGGCCCTTACACTTTCAGCTACATGCACCTTGCCCCCGAGTTATTGAATAATCATCGAATAAGGACACCTAGATCCCCGGAATTCCGTTTCGAAGGTTTTCTCTAAATGATAAACTGGGCTCTTTAAACCCATTAAGTCGAGTCTTGCGTACAAAAACTCACCAACGGATTTATTTGATAAAATTTAAATTTGTTGTTTTCGTCTAAATAATTATTTGACAAATTTTGGGATGTTACACCCGGTAACCTAGTTTATTGTATATATTTGGTTTGTATATGAAATCCTGGCAGGCGATCTAAAGTCTCAAGTTGGATCGGATTGTACACATGCTTTCGCCTTCATATAAAATATTTAAAAAAAAACATGTGTACAAAACCCAACATGATATTAACCAACTTAGGTTTTAGGCAATTCTAATATGGCTAATTTTACTATTAGTGACATGTTGTGTGGACTTAAATATTTTTTCCATTTGGAGTCGTCATTGTAAATTATCGGTGCAATAGCAAGGGTTGTAACTATCGCTATGCAATTTTGTGTTTTGTCTAAGTGTTGGCCAACTTAAGGTTTTGAAAAAGTTAATTGGTTGGTGAGGTTGTGACATCGCCAAGCCATTAGCGAACTTAACTTATTGTCGTTGTTAGTCGTGTTGTATCTATTAATATGTATGTGTGTGTAAGTTTTCATTATAGGATTCCACGAGAGTCTCAACCTGGACAAAGTATTTTGAGAGAGAACTTAATGTTTAGGACCAGTGAACTTATTATATTTTGATCAAACAATCTTGTGTGTGTTTATTTATTTAGGTAGCATTTGGTACAATGGAATAGAATGAAGAATGGAAGGGACCATTACGAGGTAACGAAAAATAGTGTGTTTGGTCGATTAATGGAATGAAATCACCCATTCCATAAGGCATTTCATTCCTTCAAAACCATTCCATCCACCCCCATGTTTTTTTCATTTCATCCTTCTTTCACCCTTCATTAACAACACCATAACTCACCACCCACCACCACTGACACCACCCACCACTGCTGCCACCACCACCCGCCGCCACTGCCACCCACCACCACTGCCATGCAACACCACCCAACGTCACCCATCACCGTCACCCACCCACCACCCCCACCCCACCGCCATCTCCACCACATACCACCTTCACCCACCATAACTGCCCCTACCGAGCAATACCACCGCCACTACTCACTATTGTCACCCACCCACCATCACCACAATCCACCTCCACCAGCCACCGTCACCTCCATCTGCCACCATCACAACCACCGCCGCCGCTACCCACCACCGTCGCTACCCGCCACATATCACCACCCACCATCACCATCATCGCCACTAACCACCACCCATTACCGCCACTCACCACCGATGTTATTCCTTCGTCTTTTCCTACCTAGCAAACAACACAAATTAGTATTTTGTTTCCTTCCCACATGGCAACCAAACAAGACATAGAATGGTAATGATCCATTCCATTACATTATCCATTCAATTTAGGGATGAGCTCGGGACAGGATCGGTACCATACCAATCCCGAAAAACTGATACCGAAAGTCTTGAACAACCAATCCCGATCTAGATACCGAATATACCGGTTAGGTGTCGGTACCAATATACGAACGGAATTTTTGGGATAATACTGACTATTACCAAAAAACAAGACCAACATCTTCAAAATGGAGGAGAGGATAGGATACATGGGTGGTCGTTTATTGGTTGGATTGGGTGTCAGTATAGCTTCTGTTACCGCTCAATGTATATTGCAGAAGCAACGTCTTCGGAAATACGAGGTGGCCTTGTAAGAACCAATGTGCTTATGATATATAACCACATAAGTTATGATTAGTGGTGGTCAAATTCTATGAACAACACCTTTCTACTGCTTTGGAGGAAGAACGCAAAGGCTATAAACATAGATGTTTTCGGAATAATATGGGTTAATGGGCCTCTAATCGGTAGAATACATATACAAATATAGAATTCGGTATGTTTTGGTATTACTGGTTAATACCGATACCGATACCGATACCGGTTAATAGCGACCCCGAAATTTCTTAAATTTTGGTACCGATACAAAACCCCTCGGTATGGTACGGTATCGGTTCGGGATCGGTATTCGGTTCTACATGCTCATCCCTAATACCGTTACCTCATCCATTCCATTCTCTCATCCATTCCATTACCTCATAATAAACAGACCATGTCACACCACGACAAGGCAGAAACACGTGGCGTGACTGTGAGAAAAGTAACCAGAGACAAGTTTACCACAAACATTTTAAAAAGAAAAGATTACGTTAATTTGTTTCGATCAAAGTTATAAAACATAATCAGAGTACATTCCCAGTTTCAAAATATCCCAAAATAGAGGTTTCTCTTCCATTTTTCAACCATGGGAAATGGAAGTAAAACCCCAAGCAAAAGACCGACACCTATTATTATTTGTGATCCCCATCCCGTACATCCATTCCTCCATTCATTCAATCACTTGAAAGATATGTTTGAAAAACATCAATATAAAATATATTGGTTAGTTCACGGGTTTTGATTCTCAACGCAACTTTTCACACACAAAACAATGCCTGTACAGAAATATTCATAAGTTGACCTATCGGGGTAGCTACACCCCTCAGTCTATGGCATCCCTTAAGCTAATAACAAAAGTTGACCTATTGGGTGACAATTAGCCGGTCAAAAAAAAAAAACAAAACCAAGACTATCTCCTGTTACATTGTTTCATGGTTCAATAACTGATTTGGCATATAATGCACCTTATAGGGACTAACGCTATCGATACCGACCATATACACACACATAACTATCCACCATTTTATTTTTGAGTTCAAACCATTTAAACTTATGTTCATCATATATTTCATCCCTTTACCCAAAACAAGTTGCACTTTTAAACACATAATTAAACACATAAAGATCAAGATCATGAAAAAGAAAATAGTTTTTCTAAATCTTACTACTAGCTTAAAGCTAACGAAGATACAAAGATGATGATCTTGGAGTTGCAAGTTCCTTGTTTAAGTTCCAACACCCAAATGACTTTAGATAATGTCACAACCCGCGTAGGCGGAAACACGAGGCGCGACACGAAATAGCGTGGGGTTTTTTAAAAGACTTAAACTTCTTTTCTTTAAAAATGGCAAGTTCCCGGTGGAAGTGCCAAAAGTGGGTGAAAAAGGAAATTAAGTCAAAAACAGTGAGACACTTTCAAGTTTTAAATTTATAGTCTAAATCGATAGTTGCTTAACGTTCTAAACCCCGCATAACAGGCAAGTGTACCTATCGTGAGTAGTATAGAAATGAGCAACTACCGAGTATCGAATCCAAGGACACGATTTTTACTACTCAGCTTTCCTAAAAATTACTAAAAGAGATTTAAAATGCGAGAAGAAAAGTAGAAGAGAGATCTAAACTGTAAGAGAAATCAAAAGCAAAACAAAAGGTGTTGTTTTGGGATCGGATGTTGCCTGGTATGAAACAATAGTAAATTCTTGTAAAAGTAGCGTGCTCAAGATGCGCATCACCGCATAACTATAAAAACGATTTGTGTCCCTAATGTTATTGTGAGAGTCTCCCAAACCGATAAGCTCACCTCTCAACAATGAGGGGTAGATCAACCAAGATTATGTGCACCCAATCCTAGAATACCCCCTCCCAATGTTGCGATATAGACATTTAACGACTCTAAACTTTTATGAATAACATACCGGTGGCCGAAGCATGACCGAACAAGTTACCACTTAACATCATAGGGGAGTCGTGGCTACCCCGCTCACGCTTATCCCCTACTTGAATTAATTAATTTTTCAAAGAGTGATTGGCCTATTACTAATAGTGCGGCAATATAGTAATGAAAGAAAATAAAGACTGTTTTCTTTCAACACGGTTCACCAATTCGTGGTTTGTGCCAAAGTTATCACATAGACCATGAAGCTAAGTCACACAACCAAGTCTAGGTTTATCACTAGGACCAAGTATAAAGACCGTACCGACCCTAGGTGAGATTTTGATAGTAGAGGATTAAGCCATAAAGTGTGTATATTTCTATCCACAGATAGGCAAATCACTACTCGTGGAGTTAGGTTAGCTTGCAAGTGCGTGGGTTGTTACACACCACGGGTACACTCTCAAATCCATCCACTTTCTATCAAAACACCCATAAGACCAAATACTAGATGATTGATTAGTTAATTCGTTTAACAATGTTAGAGTAGAAAGAAATATTAAGAACACATAACACCATTTCAAATGAAAATAAACTATTTATTTCATACCAAGTTCCATCATCACCATAGCAACACCAAAAGAAATCTAGCCTAGCATAGTTGATATAACAAGTCACAAAGTTGGTTTTGTGTACAAAACACGGTGAGGGTTGTATAAAGATTTCTAGTGGTTTGGGTGATTTTGGGTTGTTTCTCTCTCGAATGTGGTGTTTATGGAGTGATCCTAAGCTCCAAAGGACACCTAAAAAATCCCAAAGATGGCTGATACTTCGTGTAGAAGTTGGAGGATTTGATGGTTTAAGGGATAGGATTGGATGCCAAAGTGTGGAGTGGAGGTCTCTATTTATAGGCATTTCAGGTGGTGCACGCCCGTGCTCCATGATATGGCACGCCCATGCTTGATAGCCGGTATTGTTGCAGAGTCCTTTCGCGCAATAACTGTCTGTCTGCAGGTCTGGAACGCCCCTGCCAACAGAAGGGCATGCCCGTGCTTGTCCGTTCGTGCAACCGTCTTGTCAGTTTGGTCGGTTATGGAACATTTCAAAGTTGCCATATAGACATCTAACGACTCTAAACTTTTATGGATAACATGTCGGTGGCCGGAGCATGACCGAACAAGTTACCACTTAACATCATAGGGGAGTCGTGGCTACCCCGCTCACGCTAATCCCCTACTTGAATTAATTAATTTTCAAATAGTGATTGGCCTATTACTAATTGTGCGGCAATATAGTAATGAAAGAAAATAAAGACCCTTTTCTTTCAACATGGGTTCACCAATTCGTGGTTTGCGCCAAAGCTATCACATAGACCATGAAGCTAAATCACACAACCAAGTCTTGGCTTATCACTAGGACCAAGTATAAAGACCGTACCGACCCTAAGTGAGATTTTGATAGTAGAGGATTAAGCCACAAAGTATGTATATTTTTATCCACAGATGGGCTAATCACTACTCGTGGAGTTAGGTTTGCTTCCAAGTGCGTGGGTTGTTACACACCACGGGTACACTCACAAATCCATCCACTTTCTATCAAAAGACCCATAAGACCAATACTAGATGATTGATTAGTTATTTCGTTAAACAACGTTAGAGTAGAAAGAATTATTAAGAACACAAAACACCACTTTAAATGAAAATAAACTATTTATTTCATACCAAGTTCCATCATCACCATAGAAACACCAAGAGAAATATAGCCTAGCATGGTTGATACAACAAGCTCACAAGGTTGGTTTTGTGTACAAAACATGTGAGGATTGTATAAAGATTTCTAGTGGTTTTGGGTGATTTTGGGTTGTTTCTCTCTCGAATGTGGTGTTTATCGAGTGATCCCAGGCTCCAAAGGGCACCTACAAGTCCCAAAGATGGCTGATACTTCGTGTAGAAGTTCGAGGATTTGATGGTTTAAGGGATAGGATGGGATGCCAAAGTGTGGAGTGGAGGTCTCTATTTATAGGCATTTCAGGTGGTGCACGCCCGTGCTCCATGATATGGCACGCCCATGCTCGACAACTGGTACTGTTGTAGAGTCCTTTCGCGCAGAAACTGTCTGTCTGCAGGTCTGGCATGCCCGTGCCAACAGAATGGCACACCCGTGCTTGTCCGTTCGTGCAACCATCTTGTCAGTTTGGTCGGTTCTGGAACATTCCTGAATACGCGTTGACCTGAGCATGGCCATGCACCTTGGTGGGCACGCCCGTGCACTCCTGTGCACTTGACTTTTTGTGTTTTGCTGACTTGGAAATGTCGACTTGTTGACCCGGGACAGGTGCACGGTTTTAGCACGGTCGTGCTGCATCTGAATCAGCTCTGAAAGTCTTCAATTCCTTGTCTTTTGTGCCGTTTTCCCCTTCTTTTCACTCTTCTGCCTCAAAACCTATATTTGTCAACAAATAAAGATAAATCATGATAAAAGTAAGATAAAAGCACGAATTTGGGTAAAAAACAGGTGAAAATACGTGTGTAAAACATGTGAAATTTTCGGCATATTAGTTTTCAAGCACTAGATTCAAGCAAACATTCAAAATAACATAGGATTAGGATACCAAATTTGTCTGAAGTTTACAACCATCACAAATGTATTATTTTGAAACCACATGTTCATAAGTTTGAAATCACAAAAGTTTGATATCCATGAATGTATGCCCAAAACATATCCCAAGTTCCATCCATGAATTTAGTTACCTGATAAACATGCATAAAAACTTTGTCAACATAAAGTTGGTAAGTTCACAGGTTTAAAATAGTTGAAAAGCATAAAGTTAATGAAATCCATGAATAACCCATCAATGTCTAGCTAAGACAAAGATAATAATGAACGATCATGAGTCCATAACCAAACCTTGACGAGTTATGCCTCGCACATTGTGCAATAAAGACAATGTATCATCGTATGTGAAATACAAACACTCTTTTATCGTATGTATCCGAGTTAGAGTGACTAACCAAGAGTGGGAGTGTCAACCCAATAGATCTATTCAAGTGTTTCATGGCTAAGTCCATAGCTAATGGTTACGGTAAACTAATTACATGAGTGCTTTACGAGTACTCTAAACATATTGTCTCATGTATACTGGTCTACTAGGAATTCATTCTAAAGCTAAGTAAACAATGCATGTCTTTCCCCAAAATATAAAACAGTAAAAAGGGGTCCTGAAACTCACTTCATGTCCGTACAAAAAGCCTAGCAAGAATGTATGTCTTATGTACTAGGAAACGCGACCTACACGTCCCATATATAAATGGACATCTTAGGTCTTGCAAAAGGTTTCATTATATTCTTTGTTCACCCAACTTTCGAGAATCCATAACTGTTGGGAACTGAAGCTTTGCCAAATTAGATGATCACAGTATGTAGAGATTGACGGTTATGAAGATGGTACAAGAGATTGATAACATTATACTAAGGGGGAGATTGTTGGGTCAAATTGGTAGTCTAATGTTATCAACAAGTTAAAGTCAACAACTCAAAGTTCGGTCAATGAAAGTCAAAGCCAAACGACTCGCAATCTACACGTAAGGCGACTCGAGAAATTCATATAATAGATCGACGAGTGAAGCTCAAGTTATGAGAGAGAAAGACGCTACGGATAAATAAATATATTTTGTTTAGACAAAATATATTTATTACTTTAAAAATAGTTTTCTTGTTTAGTGAGAGTTTTAGTATTTTGTTAACCTTGTGGGCCTAAATGTAATTAGCCTAAGGAGCTATTTGGTTGATTAAGTGCTGAATCATTAAGAGGTCTGAATGGTTAAGAGGCTCTGAATAATTAAGTGCTGAATGGTTCAGCTATGCACCAAGTCTGAATGATTCAGCTCTTAACCATTCTATTCAAAGCCTTTTTTTAGGTTGAAACAAATAGTCTAAATGCTGAACCATTCAAAGCTGAATGGTTCAGAACCTCATTAAGAGGCTACCAAACAGGCCCTAAGTATGTTTAGGCTATAAATAGATAGAGATTAGGGTTTATCATTATCACATATTCTAGTAATTTGGGGGCTTTGATTGTTTTTATCTTATGCAAATCGTCTAGTGGGTTTTCATTGTTATATTTGTTCAACATAATTTTCATCTTGTTTTTCATCAAAATCATATTTTAGCTCGAAATCGTTCCTACAATTAAACAAAATATATTTATTTATCCGTAGTGTCTTTCTCTCTCATAACTTGAGCTTCACTCTTCGATCTATTATATGAATTTCTCGAGTCGCCTTACGTGTAGATTGCGAGCCGTTTGACTTTGACTTTCGTTGACCGAACTTCGACTTGTTGACTTTAACTTGTTGATAACACTAGACTACCAATTTGACCCAGCAATAACTTTCCACCATATGTTTTAGATATAAAACATATGTTAACTTTTAAAACGATTTATTATTCTTATAGATCTTGTATCAAACTAATCACCTTTGTATATGTATAAATATAACACATGACACACACATGTATATATGTATTAACACACACACGTATACATATATATACTCACGCATATATATGTTCAATACACATATGTATATGTTTAGTATATTACAAATCACACACGCATACACACACATCTATATACACACACGCATGAGCACACATCTATGTATATTCACGTACTTGACACACACACACATAAATATTCATGTTCATAGAATCGTCACACATACACACCCATATATGTATATGTCCCGATACATTCACATCAACACTTATGTTCATAGTGTCATTACACTTATATACATAAACATTTGTTTTACACCCACACATACCACATATATATAACTCACGCACACACATACATATTTATAACATACGCACACACACATACATACTATACACGCATACACTCATACACTCATACATATATACTATACATGCATACATGCATAATATACACACCTTTACAACCACTTGTTCCCTCCTAGTTTTGATTGGTTCTAGCTTTTTAGAAAAGTTGGTTTATGACCTTTAGTTGAACATTAAGGTTTAAAACATAGAAAAATAACAAGGTTAAAGTTCATACCACTTGGTCTTGGAAAGAACACATGGACCTTGCTACTATGGTTGAATTTGTGTAGTGTGAGAGGTAGGAAGGTTAGAGTGTTTAAGAGATAGACAAGTGAAATGGTTTAACAATTGAACTTGGTTTCCTTGGTTTGCTTTAGATCGAGGGAGAGAGTAGAGACGGGGAGAGAGTAGAGACGAGAGAGATGTAAGTGGAGGGAGTCCAAAATGGAAAGTTAACTTATTATTGGGTTTTGGAAGATTAAAGTTTATATACTATGCTAGTGTATAATCACCCTAAAAGTTTGATTGATGGCTCCTCTTTCTTGGATGACCTTGGCCGAAAATTGAGAGGAAAAAAGAAGGCTAATTGTGGCTAATGATCCTCCATGGGTTAATGTGTTAGCTAAAGCACATGCTATTTTAATATTTAGTCATGTTAATCACACTTTACTAGTAGTGAAATGTCCTAAAGGCTTCAATCATCCCATGATATGACAAAACATTTTTCTTGGTTAAGTGAAAGATCTAGTTGTGAGATTTGATGGTGATGTTTCATGGAAAGGAGGTGGAAATCGCATGGAGCCAAGAGAAAGGGAAGAAGCGGTTATTTGGAGTAGGATATCTTATGTGGGGTTTGTGAGTTTAGGGAATGTTTCTAATTTGGTGTTAACTCATGCTTTATGTCCTAGTCTCCATCATAGAATGATCTTTTGTGTTGTCCAGACCCAATATGAATGACAACACTTTAGTCTTAGTGTGTTAGAAGATCAAAATGAAAGATTAAGGGAAGGGTGTGCGACAGCTACTAGTGCCAACGGGACAAGGACCCAACATTAATCACCTTTCAAGTTGGAGGTTTAAGAGTTGACTTGTGTATGACTAATCAAGGGACTAAAGTTGATGTGTATGGTGACTTGACTAGGTTAAAAAATGTGATTATCTATGAGTGTGTTAATAAAAAATAATATAGGTGATCCTTGGTGTGTATGTGTGTGTTGTGCCAAAAAGAAAGAAAGGAAGATAGAAGAGGAGGGAGACAGTTATGGAGTGGAGAAAAGAGGTGGGTATTTTGGGTAAGTATCTATCCCCAATCCTTGTGTTGACGGTGTGTAGCCTCTAAATTAGTATGGTGTTTTTCCTTAGATTTGATTGTTCATTAAAGAGGGAACAAGACACTTGTTAATGACACAAAGTAAATGTGATTTGTTTCGAAGATCACATGCACACATATATATACATATATGGGCCGTATATATATATGTATGGTTATATATTATATATATATATATATATTTTTTTTTTTTTGAAAATAATTAGAGCTTCCTATATGTCAATATAAACCTCTATATAGGTAATACATGTGCACGTTTGTCGTTCATATAAGGAGAATTGTTATTGTTTAAACTTGCGTCATCAATTCTCGATAAATTGGATATTTGTACAACCATGTGGTTGAAATTTCCCTAGTTCGGGTCTTGCTAGACTTTCTCGGGAGACTTGTTTGTATAAAGTAGTGTCTAATACATATAACAAGTTAGGGATTTGACTAAAGAGTGTACGGATTTTGACCTGGTAAATTGACGGGTGTCACAGATGAACACTTGATTAGGAGGTTGTTTAGGAGCCTATTGATCAAGGAATGGTGGTGGTGGTGGTGTGTGTGGGGGTTGGGCGGAGAGGGACAAAAGAAAGGGTTGGATTATGATTAAGCTTTGTCACCATGTTTAGTATTTATAATAAAAAATTACACATGTGTGTATTTCATATGTATAATATCTAGCCAACAACTCAAGTTCCCTAGGCATGGGGAAATGGGGGGCGGCCCATGTGGCTTCCCAATGTAGGCTTATTGTCCAATGGACAATAGCCCAAAATATCTGACAAGATGCTTACGGTATTGTGTGTCGTTTTGGGTCTTTTAACACGAACGTTCGGGACACTAAAAGAGCCATATTAAACCTCCAAATAATATTAGATTAAGTGTTGATAAATATTTTAGGCTCTCGTTGATTTACTTTTAAAGTTATGCGTGTACCGGGCGTGATAGGCGAACTTTACAAGTTACCGGGAGATTTGTGTTTCGGACATCCAATTATGGTTTTGGGACTCCAAAACACTTATTTGGATGGAAAATATTAAAACTTTAATATTTTAGACTTCCGTGATTGTTTTGGTTATTAAACATTTACCGGGCATCACCTTACTACGGTGCAGAACAAGTTATTCCACGCTCACTTTAACCCCTTTTCTAATCAAACTAACATTTTGCACTATATTAGGACTTGACCGTTCTCCAAACATTAGTATAACATAATTAAATTAGTTATTCAGTTAATTACATTTAGTAAATATCGTACGGGTTTACCCTGATTTTTGCCAATTGTCACACACCCTTGGTGTTTTGCTTGATATTTTATGTGAAAATGTTTATGATACAAACTTTTACAACCAGCAAACTTGTATTTTCTTTCAACAATATTAATGGTCACAATTAATGCATCTTTGTTAAAACCAAATAGGCTGAGTTTGCAATGAGCGGATGATCTTAGAAAAGATTTAGCCTTTAATTTGTTAAATTTTGTGTGCCATCCACTATTCACCACCTCTCTCTCTCGATCTCCCACTCACATGCATAACAATTTATAAATATGCATCACCACATTTTACTACTTGCATTACTTCTTCTTAACGTACGCTATATTTTCTGCCCATGAATTTATCTATCTTTAGGTGGCTGGGTAATGGTGTTGAGTGGTTATTTTAATTGTGATAAAAGAAAACCTGGCCAGCCATGGAGGCTGCCGAAGAACAAACCTCCATCATCGACACCACCACAACAACGCTTGGTGGTGACGCTGATTATGATGTTGGTCGTATGGATACGACCACCATCGCTAAAGGCAAACGTACCAAACGCCAAAGGCCACAATCCCCAATTCGTTTCACATTTTCATCATCCAACAATGATTTAACATCGTTGTCTTCTTCTAGTTTTGCGGTGCATACCTTTACCGCAGAAGATGAGGATATTGCAGAGTCCCTTATCCTCCTGTCAAAAGGTCTACCTTTAGACCTTTCGATGTCCAGAAAAAACAAAGACGATTATGATGGAATTTTCAAATTTAACAGCAAAAAGTACATACAATCACCGATCGCCGGATCATCCGGAATGTTTGTTTACGAATGCAAAACATGCAGCCGCACGTTTTCGTCATTCCAAGCCCTCGGCGGCCATCGAGCCAGCCATAGAAAGCCGAAAAACAACAACGAAGACATACGAAAACCGCTACCCTATACGGCTGTCATAGCCAACAATGACCCACCACCACCACCCGAAAACGAAAACCGCAACCCTAGAAACGACCACTACTATTCATCATCGTCATCATCTCTCTCTTTTCAATTAAATAATCGCCTTTCTTTTATTGGAACCACAACTAAATCCACCTCCAAGCTTCACCAATGCTCAATTTGTGGCACCGAATTTAATTCCGGCCAAGCGTTGGGCGGTCACATGAGGCGACATCGCGTAGCCGGTGGGAGAAACAAAGGCGGACATAGCAACGCCACAACATTGTCTTTGGTTCCGTATAACCCGGTCACCACCATAGAGGTGCATGATCATCAGTCGAACAATGATACATTATGTTTAGGGCTGGATCTCAACCTTCCAGCACCACAAACGACCGCAACAACCGCGGCGAACAACAACCAACCTACAAACCGGAGCATTGAATTCTCATCGGTGGTGGAAAATGAGAACCAACAACAACTGGCCGTTCATTTGTCCTCCGCCCCAACATTGGTGGATTGTAACTACTAAAGAAATGTAGCCACATATTTTAATTTGTTTTTTATTAGTGATAACTTAATTAAATTAAACTTGTGAAGGTAGATGTTAAATCATTAATCAAAACAGATTAAGATTTGTACAAGAAATTAGTAGTACGTTGTATTACTTTTAAAGAAATTAGCTAGGGTATTGATCTCTTGTCAAATATGTAAATGACTAACATTTGTGTTATGTTGAATAAAAGTTGACCTTTTTTCGAATTGCATGAATTTTTTAGAGGTCATACATTAGTTCTCAACTTAATTTTTATAATGTTGGTATTCACTTTGCACACTTTTTAGCCATTCGTGCCCCTCCACTCGTTTAAGGTTACTAGTAGGTAATCAGCGCGTTGCGGCGGGCGCGAATTTTATGTAGAGGTGTGTGACTATGTGGTATGTGTTTGTTATATTCTTGTTGCTCTTTATTGTGTATATATTATGTTATTTTTTCTTTTCGTGTCGTATACATGGTGTAGGTAACCTACCTCATTCCATGAGTCATAAACCTTAGCTACAAATCTTACTCCAATTTCTAAAGCTAAAAGAAGGTCATCTAGAAGGCATTTATCTACCTGTCTTTAACTTAAAAGTCAGAACCCATTAACTTAAAGTCTTAAATAAATAAAAGTTTGGGGTGTTACAAAAACAAAAATGAAATACACTAATCCCTTGTTGTTTTTGTAGTGGCGGTCCTTGTTTTGAGGGCTAGCCTGTTTTAATGAAGTTCACCGTTCAAAAAATAAAAAAGGAAACATTCGGAACATATACGATTATTGCGACACTGGACAATTTAAAGTAATCTAGAGCCAATTCATAAAAATTAAATCCAAAATCAAATAAAGCGGGCATTATCGCTTTGGAATGAACTTAAGTCGGTCCTCCTCAAACATAATCTGATAAGCATTATTCTCTTCTTGTGTTGGAATGTATTCGAGACAATGATCATAAGATTCATCATTCAATGACTAATAAACAAACTGCTGAATGTATACATATCCTAAAAGTACATTGCGAAATGTCTGGCAATTATAACCAATGGAATAGTGGACCACACGTACACACAAATGAGCCAGCGACCCAAAACAAAAAAGTTCATAGTTTCATTCAGAAATGACACGCATGTATCATATTCTATAGTAATAGTATAATGGAAAGGAAATTGATAACCCGCACCGGATTTGAATCCCCATGGAGGTCATTCTCTTGAACTATGTTTTCGTTTCTTACTCCTGAGTTGATGCACAATTGGAAGTTAAATTAGATATTTGACAAAAGTTAAACTCAGCAATATGAAGGTAAAATAGAACAAGAGTACTTTTCATGTGATCCTGGATCCATGCAATATTTAAATTAGATGGTCTCCATACTGTAACATTAATAAAAAATAACCATCCACAAGTCCATCACTTGAAGAAGAATGTAAGACTTTTTGAATAAGGAAAAAGTCTTTGGGATGAAAATAAAGAGACATAATGCTAGGAAGTATTAAATTGTAAAATATGCATCACAAGAGAACCTAAATAACTTGTTACTTTGGATATTAGTAATGTGCCTATACATTCTGACTAATATTTCTTGAACAACCAAATATGAAACCACAAACAATCATCAGAATGCAACATACGTAAAAAGACGTCTATGCTCCTCTACACTTTGAGTGATCCCATAAACTTGATCCCGAACTAAAAACTGAAACATGTTTGTCGGGTAGCTGGTACCAGGATTAACTAAAACATTTTATGTGGATTACCCGATATCTGAAGTTGAATTAAAGCCTCAATACATCACTGGAATCCAATATGTTAACCTATAATACAATATTGAAAAATATATAATATGGGCATTTAGGGAAGAAATGTGGTAAATTTTTGAAAATTGTAAAGAAACCCTTGGTATACCATCTTAACTTTGGACAATTTGAACATCTTTGTCCATGCCTCCTCTTTTATAATGTAGTATAGATTAAGCAAAACGATTGTTTGGAAATATGTATGAAGTCAATTTCTTATTTCACCAAATAAGTACATTATATTGGATTTTTGGTCAGATTCTAATTCATATGAAATCAGATGGGTTAGGCTAAACACCAATTTGATTCTTTTAGTTGTCATCTTAAACTACGAAGGCTAAACACCATATTTTAACACCCCCTCAATTCAATTACCAAATTCATCAAACAAATTAAGAGACTTACATATCTGTGCATGATGACTTACTTGCAAACCTTTGGTAAAAACATCTGCTAACTGTGACTTTGACTCAACAGACTTCAAACTTACCACACCATTAGATACTTTTTCTCTAAGGAAAAACAAATCTATTTCAAAGTGTTTTACCCTGTCATGAAAAACAGGATTTTCTGCTATAGCCAATGTTGCACTACTATCACAAAATAACTGAATTGGCACTTTAACATCAATATCTAATTCTTGTAACACATTTTTTAACCACATCACTTCATAAGTACCAACACACATTGCTCTATACTCTGCTTCAGCAGAGGACCTAGAAATGGTGATTTGTTTTTTACTTTTCCAAGACACTAATGATTCACCAAGAAAAACACAAAACCAGTTATAAATTTTCTGGTTTCCAGGCATTTTGCCCAGTCTGAGTCAATGTAGACTTTTAACTGAAAATTATCAGACCTTTTGAACAGAATTCCCCTACCAGGAGACCCTTTTAAATATTTTAATAACCTCAAGGCAATTTTGAACAAAGTTTGGGTTGGTTTATGCATAAATTGACTTAGAAAATGGACCACGTATTAAATATCAGGCCTTGTATGTGACAGGTAAATCAATTTACCAACTAATTTCTCATAACTAGTAATACCAGTTAAAATTTTATCATCTTGATTACAAAGTCTCATTAACAAATAGTTAGTTTAAATAGGAGTACTAACAAGCTTACATCATGTAAGACCACACTCAGTAAGTAAATCTAAACAATATTTTCTTTATGATAAACATAATCCCTTATCAGATTTAATCACCTGAATACCTAGAAAATATTTAAGATCACCTAAATCTTTTATCATGAACTTTGTTTTTAACAAATTTTTAACTATTAAAACTTCATCATCATTATTACCAGTTATTACTATATCATCCACATATACTAATAAGGCAATAAAATCAGTTTTATTCTTTTTCACAAACAAAGATGATCACACTTACTCTTTTCAAATCCAACTTCAATCAAAGTTTTAACCAACTTCTCATTCCACATCCTAAGGGCTTGTTTGAGCCCATATAAAGATTTATTTAATTTGCAAACTTTATTTTTTATACCAGAATCATAACCATTAGGTAAACACATGTAAACTTCCTCATGTAATTCACCATACAAAAATGCATTGTTAATATCCAACTGATAAAGATTCCAATTATTTTGAACAGCAAGAGCTAACACACACCTTACAGTTACCATCTTTACAACAGGTGAAAAAGTTTCAAAGAAATCTACTTCTTCTTTTTTATTAAACCCCTTAGCTACAAGTCTAGCTTTATATCTCTCTATCTCCCTATTTAACTTGTATTTTAATATACCCATTTACAACCAATGGGTTTTCTACCTAAGGGTAAATAAACTATGTCCCAAGTATGGTTCCTATGTAATGCCTCTAATTCATTATTCATAGCAATGACCCAATTCATATCATTCACTACCTCAAAGAAATGGTTTGGTTCACTGTTTTTATTTAGAACAGAGGCAAAGCAAAAATTCTCAGGTGACAAATTAGAATAATTTACCACTTTTTCTAACCCATACTTGACTTTTCCTTCTATTACAAAATCATTTAACTTTGTTGGAAAAGTGACATTTCTAGTAGACCTCCTAAGAACAGTGCTTGATTCCAAATTTTGAACATTTTCTCCCTCAGAATGGTTTTCTTTTTCATTTTTTAATTCATCCTCAACCCTACCAATACTAGTGCCTATATTATCTGGTTGTTGAGACTCAGCCATCCTATGATTATTATTAGGACGTATTATTGGTTGTTGAGACCCATGAATAGACTCTTTTTCTTGTGTATGTTCATCATTGGGAGGGGTTGAGCCATTTAAAGAGTTAAGATTGTCTTCATTTTGGTCAAAAAATTACTATTAGTAATTGTATTACCAGTAACACAATCTTGTTCAGAAAAATATCGTTTGTCATTAAAAGGAAACACGGTTTCAAAACATTTAACATCTCTAGAAAACAAAACCTGTTTTCTATCAAGACTCCACAATTTGTAACTTTTTTTCCATTTGAATAACCTAATAGTACACTTTTCCACATGACTATTAAACTTATCACTATTATTTAAAACAGTACTAAAATAAAGACATCCTATAACTCTAAAATGACTCAACTCAGGTTTGAAACCATACACAAGTTCATATGGAGATTTACCTTTTAAAACAGAAGATGGGGTCCTGTTAATTAAGTAAGCAGCAGTTAGAATGCAATCTGACCAAAATCTTAAAGGAAATTTACTTTGAAACAGCAATGACCTGGCCACATTAAGCAAGTGTCTATGTTTTCTTTCCACAATACCATTATGTTATAGTGTATGAACACATGAAGTTTGGTGTAAATAGCATTATCATGACAAAACTTAGTCATTTGGTTATTAATAAACTCAAAACCATTATCACTTCTAAATATCTTTACAGAGTTTTTAAACTGATTTTTAATTAAATAGTAAAAATGTTCTAAGTTATAAAAAACTTCATCTTTGAACTTCATAAGATACACCCAAACAGACCTGGTATAATCATCCACTATGGTTAGAAAGAACCTATAACCTTCCCTACTTTTAATTCTATATGGTTCCCAAACATCTAAATGAACTAATTCAC
The DNA here is from genome assembly GCA_032199755.1 of Ambrosia artemisiifolia. NCBI lineage: Eukaryota > Viridiplantae > Streptophyta > Magnoliopsida > Asterales > Asteraceae > Ambrosia > Ambrosia artemisiifolia. Next base: position 10,437,404 of record CM063522.1, read on the forward strand.
CCATTTCTTTAGACTTGTGATCACTTATTGGAAAAAGGTTCCCTATGTTGTTTTTCACTATGACAGACTTCACAAGGATCTAAATCTTTATCTTTCCTTAATTTAAGAGTATTTTTTTAATATATTTAACACAAGTTCATATGGGTGTCCTAGTCTAGCATGCCAAATACCATAATCACATAGAATATTACACACCTCTACAGACACAGAAGAATTTCCACAGAAATATAACCCATCATGTTGACTACCAGTCACCAAGACACTCTTTGTTACAGAATCCTGAATATAACAATGATTTTCATCAAAACACACAACCATTTTACAATCTCTAGCAAGTTTATACAAAGAGATCAAATTAACACAATAACCAGGAAAAACAAATACATCATATAAAATGACCTTATCACTGAGTTTTATATTCCCAATTTTAGTGACAACATGTTTTATAAATTAGGGTGTCTAACTCTTATATTAAACTCAGATACATCAATTACATTAAACAATCCTTCATCAGTCATAACCATATGTTGGTTTGCACCTGAATCTAATATCCACCCATTTTCTTTAATAGACCAATAAGCGAATTAAAACAAAACACACGTTTTAGATAATCACAATTAGTACTATTACTATTGAAAAAATTATTAGGACAAAAAGATGAAAATGTCCCACCTGAAAAATTACTACTTTGTGGAACATCATTAGTAGGTCCATTAGTCAGTTTTAACAACTTGGAAACCTGTTCACTTGTTAAAGAGTTTAGGGTCATAGCAGGAGTTTTATCATCACATAAAGTACTACTATTCACCTTGGCATTTTTCCCAACAATGTTCTTAGACTTCATCCATGGAGGATACCCCCAACAATTTCATAACACTTCTCATTAGTATGTCCAACTTTGTTACAGTGAGAACACTTTAAACTTTGGTTTAAAGTCCTAACAGGTTTATCTTTACTATCAAAACTTTGTCCTGTTTTGACCAAAAACCCTACATTACTACTATTTTTACTCACATTAGAATTTCTATGTGATTCGTCTCTTGACACAATAGAGAAAGCTTCTTTAACAGTAGGAATAGGATCTTTAGTTAATAAATTTGTTCTTGCTTACTGGTACACACTATCAAGACCCATGAGAAATTGCTTAGATGCATTACATGTACAACTAGGCAATTGCAAAATCTCATCTAGGTGTTTCCACATACCATTTAACCTATGATAATATTCTAAAATAGGTAGACCATTTTGTGTAAAAGAGTTAATTTTCTGATACAATTCAAACACCACAGATTCATCTATTTTATCATAAGTTTCTTTTAGTTCTTTCCACACTTCAGATGCTAGCTTAGAGTAAACTTGTCCTAGATATAATTCTTCTCACACAGAATTAAGAATTCAAGTCAACACAACAGAATTACACCTTTCCCATTGTCTACTTCATACTTCATCATCAACAGGTTTAACACAAGTACCATCAACAAATCCTGTTTTATTTTTAACTCTTAAAGCTAACATCATAGCATTTTGCCACACTGTGTAATTTTCAGTTCCTTTCAATTTTATATTAACAACAGTTAGAGTAGTAGAATCACTAGCATGTAAGTATAATGGATCACCAGCATCAATTTTGCTGATTAAAGTAGCACCAGCAGCATTATCATTAACAATATTATTATTTTTGTTATTATTGTTATTACTAATGTTGTTATTATTGTTTACATTATCATTAACAACAACATCATCATCAACAATCACATTTTGGACTTCCATATCAGCAAATAGTTATAATACAGAAACACAAAGCAACAATCAAACAACAAACAAACTAACAGATAACAGATCACACAACCACGGAGAATCTAAAAACCAGTATTATTAAACAAAAGAAAAACAACAAGGTGAAGCCACGTCAGTGATCCAGATCACAGGTTCATCACTCAAGGTGCCTGTGCAGGTCTAAACGTAAGAGCCTCCTAGACCTAGATTCAAAAACAACTAACTAATAATATGACTGAATCAATTGCCGTTCCAACTAACTCGGTACCAAACGCCTAGACTCAACAATGAACAAGCAAGAGATAGAACGGTCTCACCGAGAGGGGGCCTAAGTTAGGGTTCTCCTAAACTCAAAGTTTGTCCTTCACTTAGGGTACAGTACTGTGAGTTGCAAATGAAGCAATAATAAAAAACTCTAGTCCAAAGCCTCCTTCCTAGCTTGTCTTTGTTACCTTCTTGAATAAGTCCAGATTCAACCACATCTCAACACCGAACCAACAAAACACACAGTCAACCATAAATAGTAGACAAGATCTATGGAAAAGACCAGATCTACTAATTTTCTTTTCACAAACAATACAGATCAAGACCACAAATAACATATCTGATCTATATTAACCACAAAAACTCAAGAAGATGATCAAAAACTAGATCGACTTCTTGAAGAACAAAAATCACAGCGGAAACAAATAAAACAACAGATCTAACTACAAATCTACAGAAAACAACTCATAGAACCAGAGCTAAAGCTGTGATACCATGTTAGAAAATAAGATTCATTTCTTATCAGAAATAAACACACAAACAAACTCAAAACCTTTATTCAAACACTAAACTCAAAAGTTTAAACACAAAACAAGAAACAAGAAAACTAAACGATTACAGACTCAAAACCTGATCTATGACTCACTCACAGATCATAAAGAGATGATCTGAAACAAGAACAGTAACCTTACAACTCAAACAAGATCTAGAAGACTATCTATGATCTACGAAGAAGATTACAAAACAAACTACAAGAGATCTTAAGAACAGATCTCATACAAACCCTAAGATGACCAAACCCTAGGTGAGAGAGTTGAAACGAACTCTCTGGAAACTCTCAACTAGAGAGTAAAGAAAAGTAAAAATGTGAAGTGTGATTAAACTTTAAACAATCACACACCTCTTCCTTTTATAGCCACAATAAGTCGGTAACAAGCTGGGCCGAGCTAAGACAATCAGATGAGGCCCATTAGCTTTCTTTTCTGAGTCCACAATCCATCAGCAAGCAATCCTCAGCCCAAGCCCAATTAGTCACAGCTTATAACTCTTATTTAAGCTCAATACACATGCAAAACAAATAACAAAAAACATGTCTAAGTAATTAAATTGATAAATTGTCAGTATTTATGACCATATTATGACCATGTTTTAAGAAAGTGCCGCTTGAATGAGTTCAATCGGAGCCGGTTTGATACCCTTTCTACGACTTCATATTTTTCTTTCACTGTGTATTTTCTCCTAGCACCACCTCTCTAATCACATGATTGAGAATAAGAATTCTTGAAGACGCCATGTAACGGTTAATGTTTCCTTTATTTGATCCTTGTAATACACGGGTTGATAACATTTAATAAAATAATAAACATCTAAAAGAAGACATATACGAATTGCAATAATTATCCTTTTATAACTGCTTAGTAGAAAGAGTTTATACTAAAACCAATTCAACTTATAAAAAGATGTTAGGAACATGAAATCATTTAATAAGTTACTTTCATAATATATATAGAGATAAATAAAATCATCTAGGTCGCTTTTTTTAATAAAATAATTATATTACATTTTTTTTTGGAAGGTGTGCTTCAGCGGTAAACCCAATCGACAGACAACCCCTCGACTCGAGTTCGAATCTCTATCCACGCACCGGTGTCCACTTTGAAGTTATCTCAAACCGTTACAGGGAATTTTTTTGTGGTGTATAGGATTCGAACTCAAGACCAAGCCCGGGCGGGAACCCTCTTAAGAGGTAAACCCTCCCACCTCTCCCCAGCTGGGCTGGAGGTCATTGGCAAATAATTATATTACATCTTTGAATAAGTTTCTACTTTATATATATTAATGATAATTTCTGAAATAATACGAAACACGGTACAAACACAACACAAAAATAATCAACTTTGAGTTGGTTGATATAATCCACTTTAATAAATATGCCAACCTACACACAACTCATTTTATAAATGAGTTAGGGGCTGTTTGGTTGATTAAGTGCTGAATCATTAAGATGGTCTGAATGGTTAAGAGGCTCTGAATGATTAAGAGCTTAATCATTCAGCATCCCTTATTAGCTTAATGGTTCAGCACTTAATCATTCTATTCAGATGCTGAAACAAACAATCTGAATGCTGAATGATTCAGACCTGAATGGTTAAGAGACTGATTAAGAGGCTACCAAACAGCCCCTTAATCCGAATATGACTCATTTAATAAACAGAGCAAATTGAACACGACTTGTTTAATATATATGTTAATTTGTTAACATGTTTAAGTGTTTTTAAAAAGTTTCTATATTGATTATAAACATTGTTTTTAAGTATTAACTAGGGGTATATATCGACGCGCATTGCGCGTTTTACAATCGAGATTTAGATGAGGTGTTGATCAATCAATGAATTATACAATAGAGATTTCATTTTGGTTGTAAACGTTAAAAAAATAAAGAAATCTACACATAAGGTAACACATGAAATTTGTAACGAAATGACATAATATTATGTTATTTATATTAATAGTATATAATATAATATAAGCCAATGATCTCCAGCCCAGCTGGTTTGAGGTGGGAAGGTTTACCTCCTTGGAGGGTTCCTGCCCGGGTTTGGTCTCAGGTTCGATTCCCACGCATCACCGAAAAAATAACCGCTTGGGTTTGAAAGGAGAAACCCGTGTGTTGCTAGGGGATTCGAACCCGGGCAGTGGTCGCTTTGCAACACATGATTTACCGCTGAAACACTACTCTTCAAAAAAAATATAATATAATATAAGGTAACACATGAAATTTGTAACGAAATTACATAATATTTTGTTATTTATATTAATAGTATATAATATAATAAAATTTTTGAATAAAATAATATAAATAAAATAATAATATAGTTAAAAATTTTTTAAATAAAATAATATATATGAATATTGAATAAAATAATATATATAAATATAGGGTAGGGATCCTAAGAGAACCAACCCCTATTTGAGAACTGAGAGAACCATTCTGGGCCACACATTTCATATAAAGGCAAAAAAAAAATTTTTTTTTTTTTTTTTTTTTGCTTTAATCGCACATTTTTATGCAAGGAAAAAAATTTTTTTTATTTTTTTTGAATTTTTTTTTCATTTATACATATGTGTATATGTCAATTATACATATGTGTATATAGCAATTATACATATGTGTATATAGCATTTTTCAGCTATACATATGTGTATATTTCAGTTATACATATGTGTATATTGCATTATACATATGTGTATAATGCAATTATACACATGTGTATACTGAAAAAAAAAATACAAAAAAAATAAAAAAAAAAAATTTTCTTACATATAAAGCAGCGATTTTTGCAAAAAAAAAAAAAAAAAAAATTTTTTTTTTTTTGCCTTAGAGAAATGTGTGGCCCAGAATGGTTCTCTCAGTTCTCAATTTGAGGAAAGGTTCTCATTTGAACCAAATCCTATAAATATAATAATATTATAGTTACTATTCAATTCCTAAGGTATGTTATTATATTGTAATTAAAGTATAAAGTTTAATATTGTAGCTTTAACTTTCCCACTTGATATTAATTTTCAAAAGTGAAATTGATTTTACATGAGATCTTTGTCTATCTCTTCATTTTCAACAACTTTATTCAATAGTTTAAGTTACACATTCACCTCTTCTAGTCTCGAGCTAAGTTTGTTTGTTTTTTTAAGATAAACTTTCATTAATTACACGCGCACCTCCTCAAGCCAAGAAGGCCACAAAAACTACAACATATATAACGGGTAATCAACTCAATCTTTCCATATAATTGTTTTCTCACTCGCTCTATTTTTAATCCAAAGAAAAGACATAGACTTGACGCTCTCCACCGCCTCCATAGCACTAATATTCTTCCCATTAAACCGAACCTCGTTTCTAGTCTTCCAAATCACCCAACACGTAACCAAAACAATGCCATAAATGATCTCTTTACCGTTCTTGTTATCACTAGCGTGTTTATAAATATTCAACAAATCCCGAACATGAAAATAAAAAATGGGATCCACTTTACACCACATGCCGATATGATTCCACACCTCCCTCGCGAACCAACAAGATGTGAATAAGTGCATAGCAGTCTCCGTGTCATATTTGCATAAAATACAAACCTCGTCATCAATCCAAACACCTCTTTTTTTGTAACGCATCAATAGTAGGGATCCGATCCATATCCGCTCGCCATGAAATTTCAATGGAACCCAAGACAACCACTTTACCTGCATCTGTTGAACATTCTCGACCCTCAACATAGCCTTAACAGACTTGACAGTGAACTCCCCTTCTTTATTTCCTAACCATTTCCAAGCATCTCTTTTATTACTAACCTTAACCATCCCAAGTAAGTTATCAAGGTCCTTCCATTGTACAATAGCTTCTGTGTCGATCATTTGCTCCTTCCAGTTAATCGCCCAACATCCAATCCCTCCCATATCAGCACAGTCAAAAGAAACTAATCATGAATTTTATTTGAGTTGTAATAAGTGAGTGGTTCTTTAAATTATTACAAGTCACTAGGCATTACTTATATTTTGCAATTGAACAATAAGCGGGCACGACTCAAGTACGGCACGATCCTTAGTGTATATGACACGAGTCACACGACACTAAATAAATAAATAAATATATAGGCTGTGTACGAGCTGAACAATTCAAACCGTCAAACCAATACAAATAACTTCTTTATATGTATTTGTAGACGGGGAATTAGACTTTACTTGTATCTTTTTAACAATGACAGAAATATTGTATTTAACTTCTATATATGTATTTGTAGACAGGTAATTAGACTTTACTTGTATCTTTTTAACAATGACAGAAATATTGTATTTAACTTCTATATATGTATTTGTAGACAGGTAATTAGACTTTACTTGTATCTTTTTAACAATGACAGGAATATTGTATTTAACTTCTATATATGTATTTGTAGACAGGTAATTAGACTTTACTTGTATCTTTTTAACAATGACAGAAATATTGTATTTAACTTCTATATATGTATTTGTAGACAGGTAATTAGACTTTACTTGTATCTTTTTAACCGTGAAAGAATTGTTGTATTTATCTACATTTTAAGTCATTTTATGATTTCATTTTTCAAAAAGCAAAATGTTGCTCTTATAAAATGCACAAGCCTTCCTTTATTTAGAAGGAATATTAAATACTACAACAAACTCTTTGAACAAATCCAAAATTTACCAACTAAAAATATTAACATATGATTCCTTCCTTGCAAAAATCAATTTATTTATAACTCCCAATTTAAAAATATTAAATTAACTTACACATCATAAAATAATAAATTGATATTAATTTTTCTTTTCTTTTTTTTTAATAAAAAAATGAATTAATTATCCATAAATTCCAATCAGAATAAAGTTAGAAAAGAGTGGGTAATAACTCCCACACACAAACACACACACATCTCTCTCTCTCTCTCTCTCTCTCCGGCCACCGACGCCATAATATTCCGGCAACGTTCAATAACTCCGGCCAATAAACGATCTCGAAATAGTTCCAATCTTCTTTTGTGTCACTATCTGTTCAAATATTATTCAAGCTTCTAACTTTATACAAATTTAATTTCAAGATCCAGTCTTGGGTTTATCTTAGATGAGACAGATCATGCTACATTTATTCCTATTTTTTATTTAACTCCAAACCCCAGTTCACTTTATTAATTTCTGCATCTTGATAACATTATTATTATTATTAGTTGTTTCCATTTAGTGAGAATTGTGTATTGTGATTTAGGGGATGGATAGTTAGGGTTTGGATTAGGGGATTAGGGATCATGGGGTTAAAGGGGTTAGGGGAAAGTAGAGTGGAGAGATTGAAGAGGTCGGTCGGGTATTCGAATGCAAGGGGTTATAAAATGAAGGTGTGGATGGTTAGGGCTACCACTGTGGTGTTGTTGTGGACTTGTTTGGTTCAGTTAATGGCATTGGGGGATACTTGGGGTCCTAGGGTATTGAAAGGTTGGCCTTCTCATGATTCGGGTGGTTCCGGTACTGCCTTAGATGTTAAGTTGTTGCCAAGTGTTCCGGTTAGAGTTGTTCCGCCCAAGAGTGAGTTCTTTGTTCTTATTGTTGGATGAATGTGAATTGTGATATATCTGTCTATATGTTTGCATTTGTAAAATCTAGAACTTGTTAGTTTGTGACTTTTTCTGTGGTTAAAGAATCCGATGACACGAATGAGCATATGAGTAAAGGTGATATGCAAGCAGGCTAAATAGGTTTTGTATCTAACAAAGTTTACCTTTTCTGGTTCTTCCCTGACATGTTGTATGAAACTTGTTATTTACTTGAGGTTTTTCTTTACGGGTGGTTATTTGTAACGTCAAATTGTCGATACTTTTAGTTTGATTTTGGAGAAAGTGCAGGGTTCTGTTTGGAATCTGCTTTTTCATATGTCGTGGTTTGTGACTTTGTTCTAATAATATGGTAAAGGTTTTCCTTTCGTTTGTTTGAACATCGGATGTTTTCATATATGATGGCTCTGTGAAATTATTTTGGTCTGTAATTGTTTTTTTACTTGTGGCGTTCGTGGTTCTTAATATGGAATTGTCCTGTTTGTTTTAAGGAAATTGATACCAATAGAAAAGCTTGTACTCATCGCTTTTGTTCTTTATTTGCTTTCTTGTTACAAACTCTACTGTAGGTTTCTACTTATGCTAGTATATCGAATGTTTGTTAGTCTTTCTATTAATGGATAGTTGCTATTTTTAATTTGGTTTGCTTGTGTTTTCCGGTATTGCGTTTCTCTTGATCTTGACGATAAATACATTGTATGTTGTATGTAGGGGTTTACAAGAACAATGGTTACCTACTTATTTCATGTAATGGAGGACTTAATCAAATGCGATCTGCTGTGAGTGCTTTCAGTATGAATTTAGCCCAAAAGTTAATTTTTTTACTTCACTCATATAGAAACAATTAATTTGATTATCATTTCATTGTATTTTCATAATACAGATATGTGATATGGTTGCAATTGCACGATACTTGAACGTTACACTCATAGTTCCTGAGCTGGATAAAACTTCGTTTTGGGCTGATCCGAGGTATGCCAAATAATGTCAAGGTTTTAGCATATAGAATCACGAGAGTTAATTTATAGTTTCTGTTACTAAATTTCAGTGAATTCGAGGACATTTTTGACGTTGATCATTTCATTACGTCCTTGAGAGATGAAGTCCGAATACTTAAACAGCTTCCTATCAGGCTTAAACAAAAAGTCGAATCAGGAATCCTGCATACCATGCCGCCTGTTAGTTGGTCTGATATTTCATATTATCACAACCAAGTACATAACTTTTCTCATTCCACTTTCATTTTTAATAATATTTGTTTATATTTTTTTAGTGTTTCAGTTTGTAAATTTTGTCCCTGTATACATCGTGCAGATTCTTCCTTTGATTCAAAGATACAAAGTATTGCATTTGAATAGAACTGATGCTCGGCTGGCCAATAGTGGTCAACCGGTAGACCTCCAGAAGCTGAGGTGCCGAGTAAATTTCAGTGCTTTAAGATTCACTAGTCAGATTGAAGAATTGGGTAGACGGGTTGTTAATCTTTTAAGAAAAAATGGACCATTTTTAGTGCTTCACCTTCGATACGAAATGGACATGTTAGCATTTTCTGGTTGTACTCAAGGATGCAATGATGAGGAGGTGGAAGAGTTGACCCGAATGAGGTTTGACCTTTTTACGTCAACAACACAGACGTATTATTTTCTTGAGCTATAACTTCTTTCGTTTGGCAGGTATGCTTACCCATGGTGGAAAGAAAAGATCATAAACTCTGATTTAAAAAGAAAAGATGGTTTATGCCCTTTAACGCCTGAAGAGACTGCGCTTGCATTAAAGGCACTAGACATAGATCCTGGCATCCAGATCTACATTGCTGCCGGTGAGATATACGGTGGAGAAAGGAGAATGGCTACGCTTGCATCTGCATATCCAAAGCTGGTTAGTGTGCTAAACCAATGCCATTTTGTTTCTTTTTCTTTTCTTTTCCTTTTTTTTTGTCGGGAGATTTATACAACATTGATAGGTAAGGAAAGAGACCCTATTGGGACCAGAAGACCTTAAATTTTTCCAGAATCACTCGTCACAGATGGCAGCATTGGATTATCTTGTATCACTGGAAAGTGATATTTTTGTCCCTACTTATGATGGAAACATGGCCAAAGTTGTAGAAGGCCACCGCAGGTACCTTTATGCTTACTATTTCCTTTAGGTGACAAGATTTGGGGGTTACGCCCCACTTACGGTGTGCGCATATAATGTATATATGTGTGGCCCTCGGGGGGCAAAAGTAAAGTTGCACTAGTTTTAACGTTATTTTACTAATTTCGTGAAAATAACGTTAAAAACGACGAACAGTTAATCATGCATCATGTGGTGGCGTTGATAGCCAAAAGACAAAGGGGTACATGCACTGATCGGGTTTGTCCCGATTGCTAAGTGTTCTGTGCCTTATGTCCAAAGGCTTGATACCAAACCACATCGAGCCGGGGGTCTCACTGGAAGCAGCCTCTCTATTCTTAAGGGTAGAGGTAAGGCTGTCTACATCTTACCCTCCTCAGACCCTACCTTAGCTTTGCTATAGGTGGGATTAACTGAGTATGATGATGATGATGATGATGATGATGATGATGATGATGATGATGATGATGATGACAAGATTTGGGGGTGGGGGCTTGGGTCAAAACATGTTCAGTTTGGAATGGGTCATGTCACATTGGGTCGAATAGAATACTCTTTTTGTCCATTTGTTTCTTAGATAATTAGTGTGTTAGTTCTGATTACAAAAACCATATTATTACCGTAATAATCTAAATCTTTTTAGAAGTTTTATTTACAAGGTTGTATGCATTGAGAATAGACTTTGTCTGACATTCAAATTTCAACCCCTTTGTTAGTTTTTATCTCTTTTTACCCATTTTTTTTATTTGACTCATTTGGTATAAACACAACCCATTGACGCGTTGATAAGTAAATTTGTGGAAATTGATTCTTTTGCTTTTTGAACATTCATAAGTTATAGGAGTAATGAAAATAAATCCCAACTATTGACTATTGGCCACCAATGGTCCCAGTTAGTCTGATCACTAACGTCGTTAGTGGGTTGCTGATGTGGCGTCCTACGTGTCACAACTTAACACACTTGTCCGATGACGTGGGTTGCTGATGTGACGCCACATCAGCATGCAACTAACGGTGTTAGTGATCAGACTAACTGGGACCATTGGTGGCCAATATGTCGAAAGTTGGGACCGCTAGTGGTTATTTTCATAGTTGGGACTGTTATTGGCCAATAGTCAATAGTTGGGATTAGTTATGTCCATTACTCCTAAGTTATAATGTAGTTTAGATATATGTTTTCTTGACGTAAGTGTTAAAGATGCTAACTTTTTTCTTGGATCTTTATGTATTTAACCAACCTTTGGATCTTTTAAATTTATATCATAACAATTCAAGAATCTTGATCATTTTCCAGATATTTGGGTTTCAAGACGACGATTTTATTGGATAGAAAACTACTCGTTGAACTAATAGACAAGTACACAAGTAACTCACTAAGTTGGGATGAATTCTCGAGCGCTGTCAAGGAAGCCCATGCAAACCGAATGGGGAACCCGATAAAAAGATTAATTATTCCAGACAGACCCAAAGAAGAAGATTACTTTTATGCAAATCCAGAAGAATGCTTGCAGCAGCAGCCTTCAGACAATGAACCTGTGAATATCATCCAATGAAAGCCACCATTTTTATCCAACAATTTTCATAAACTTGTACGAGTCCTAGAATGCGGTTTTAAGGTATTGAAGAGCATCATTCACACGAGCGGAGGGCGGAGACTATTAATCTCTTCTTATTATTGTTATAAACTTATCATCATTGTCATTTACTATGATTTATGTATAGAAATCCCCTGACATTCCAGGGTCATACTTTCATATTTATAAATTATATTAGAATACACAAACTTATGTAGAATCCGGATCAAGTAACAACGATGAAAATCTTAAAAACGGCGAGAATAATTCTTGATCAGTGATCAAGGCGAATCAATGGTAAGATTAAGAGGCCGGTCGACATGTGTACAAATTAGACAAAGAGTGATGGCATCATTGTTAAAGTATAATCTCGTTTTACATTTTTATAAAACATAAATAACTTTTACATAAAATTTTGTTAAAATTATACCTTGAAGTTTAGTATTCTTTTATCTTTAATTTGAGTATAAAATTGTAATATGTGAAACTGGTATGGTGCATTGTGTAGCGTTTTTTTAACGCATCCTTTAATATGCACGTGGCGCTTCCTGATTGTTTGTCGCTCTTATAAATTTAGGAAATGTAATGCTTTTATGTAATGTAACCCTACATGTATGTATGTATGTATGTATGTATGTATGTATGTATGTCTGGTCTTGGTGGCAGCATTATTTGAGTTGGTTATGCTTTGGGATTAAATAAACATGTGAATTGGAGTGTGATGGGGAAATGTTTGAATGATGAAAGAAAGTGCTGTTTTTAAAATACACTAATCATTCTTGTCTATATATTATCTTTATAATTATTAATTGTTTTTTTAATACAATCCTAATAACGAGTAACATGTTAAAACACATAATTATTGATTATTGTTAAATCAAAGCATGCGTAATTAGGTTAACATGTATACATTCATTAATTTTTTTAATATCTTTTTAGGAATTTGTAAAAGTTGGACGTCAAGATGCTACACCTGCACATAATTTAGATTTTAGAGGAACATTCTATCTTGGCTGGTCATATTGGGTTGACATTGAAATTATTATAACATGACTCGTATATGGATTCGTTTACAGACATCAACCCTAACTCGAACATATCACAGTAACATAGACATATTTAAAAGGTTAAAACCAAGTAACGCGGGCACAATTAGTGTAACTCATCTATCTAAACAAATCAAACGGATTGACATGTTGTAAATAAGTTGTTATAAAGTTATACTCATGTTAAAGGAGTTAAGAAGTTATAAAAGATTACTTGAACAAAGTATTACTTGAATGTTCTACAATAGATTGTTTGTTAAAAACTATATATTGTGTGCAAGCTTAATATTAACAACTATGATATATATTTTCCGTAATTAATAGGATTTAAAAAGTTAGTATGCATTTGAATAGGTGATTTTTGACATTAAAGATACAGTTGACTTATCACCTTTTAGCTTTTTCTTTTTTTTATCATTTTCTTTCTTTTAAAACAAAAAGAGAAAATTGCTCGAATAGTCCCTGTGGTTTGCACAATTTTCACCTATAGTCTCCAAGTTTTAAAAATTACAGGTATAGTCCCGAAACAGTGAACTTTTTGCACTCGGATAGTCCTTGGATCTAACTGAGGTTAAATAATCCAGTTAAGTGGGTGTGAAATTACAAAATTACCCTTACCCCAATAAAAATAAAAAAAATCAATTAATTAATAAAATATAAAGATGGCCCACTTAACCCCCTTAGCCAATTATTTTTCTCCACCTATTTTAGTGGGGCCCACCAACTTCATCTTCCCCACCCTATCACCATCACCACCACCAACCACCACCACCAACCTGCACCTCCCCCCTTCATTTTAAAACACGATCAAACTGATGAACATGCCTATACATGGGATCGAAACAATATCAAGAGAGAGAGCAGAAGAGAGAGAGAATCAGAGAGCAAGAGAGAGAGCAGAAGAGAGAGAGTCAGAGAGCAGAAGAGAGAGAGTCAGAGAGCAAGGAGAGAGAGCATCTCCTACCTTACAGATCGAGAGAGAGAGAGCAGAAGAGAGAGAGAGTCAGAGACGATTAAAGATGACGACGGAAGGGGAAAGGAGAAGGGGGTGGGGCTCCGGTGATTCTCAGACGGAAGGGGAAAGGAGAAGGGGGATGGGGCTCCGATTAAAGACGACGACGGCGGAGGAAGAAAGAGGAAACGACGCCGGCATTCAGGGAGGAGCAATGATGGAGACGGTTACAGATCTGGGAACGATGTCGAAAACATCACCACAATCCACCATCGTACCCAATTTCAGAGCAGCTGCCTTGATTATTAAGTTATAAGGTAACATTCGAGTGGGAATAGAGTGGTCTCAGGTTTAGGGTTCGGGTGTTGGTGACAGACGGTGGTGGTACCCTAGGGTTCTGATTTGGAGGTTTCTAGTGATGATGGAGGTGGTCGAAGACGGTGACGAAGGCGGCGGCTTGATGGTGGTGGTGGTGGTGAAAAAGATGAAGTGGGGAAGATGAAGTGTGGGACCCACTAGTGTTATATTATTTTTTATTGGGGTAAGGGTAGTTTTGTAATTTCACACCCACTTAACTGGATTATTTAACCTCAGTTAGCTCCAGGGACTATCCGAGTGCAAAAAGTTCACTGTTTCGGGACTATACCTGTAATTTTTAAAACTTGAGGACTATAGGTGAAAATTGTGCAAACCACAGGGACTATTCGAGCAATTTTCTCAAACAAAAATAAAGTGTGAAACATGCTTTCAAATGTCCAAGTGACGTGATTACATTAATTTAATGATTCTAAACTTAAATATCATCTTCGGGAAAAAAAATACTGAATAAAATTGCTGCGTTTGATTGTTTAAACAAAAGATACTTATAAGTTGTTAGGATTTTGTTAGTAACCCAATAATAAAATACTTACCATACAAATATAATATTTAACTTAAAACATTAAAGACACCAAAATAATAATTAATAAAAATGAAAGTTGAGTGTGTTTGGTGACTTCATTCATACCATGTGTTTTATTGTAATATTAAATTGCAAAAGCTGACTTTTCAGCCGTCCATAACAATTGTTAAGACCATCCGGAGTGGGGCGGGGAAAGGGGCGGGAAGGGGGGAACACCGCCGCCGCCGCGCGTGGAGAGGGGCGGGGAAGAAGCAACTGGTGTGGGGCACTTTCTTTTTGTTATGATTGGCTGAATTTTTTGTAACTTTACACACATAATAATAATATAATAATATTCCTTCCCCCTCTTCTTCCCCCCCCCCCCCCCCCCCCCCCTCTCTTCCACTCCCCACAATTTTCATCCCCTCCACGTAAGACCCAAAAGTGTCACATGACGCTTCATCCCCCTCTTTCCCCCCACCACACCGGATAGTCTAACAACCAATTTTATTAGAAACGCAAGCCAACAGCTAGCAAAAGAACAAATAACATTCATATCACAAGAAATGAAAGTTACACCAATTATCCCAATTTAGAGACAGGATTATGATCTATTCTTTATTCATAAAAACTCTAATGATTTTATTTCTTGCACCATTTTAACTAGATCCGTTTGTCTGTTTATTTGAACTTACAATTGAATATACAGACAGACTGGTTCTTCTGTCTGTTGATGGGAGCTATTCGTCACCTTTGTTGTTTGAGAAACCAGCAAGGGTCTCAGACTCTCAGTGGACTGACTGATTGTGCGATTAGAGACACCAATCCATCAACTTGATTTATTTGAATCTAGGCAAGCTGGATCATGTGTACTTACTTATCTCTCTTGGTAAGTTTGTTTCTCCTGCTCTCTGATTGCCTGCCTATTAGAATTCCAATGGAAAGCAAAGGAATATTCTTTCTTTCAAGTCTACTTTATTGCTTAGTATTTGCTTTCAAAGAGCTTTAGCCCGGGTTCATGTCGTATGCTGCTGATGACTTTGTAAGCCTGATCGAGATTATGCATGTTATTGTTTTGTCTTAGGTTGCCAAACACCAGAAGCCAGGGAAAATGATCCAACCCAACACTGGCTGCACTACATTGTTGGGGCTGTTGGTAGATTGGCTGGAAGTTCTGACATTGATAATTGGATTTTGGATGCAAAAGAGTCGGTAACTGCTTTTATGACTGACCATGTAGGCCAACCGGTAAGTCATAAAAGCAGTTACCTTCAGATTCAATATACAGGTTTTGACTATAGAGCTAAAATTCAATTGTACTCTCATATCTTTATAGTAGAATTTGCACAAGGCAGTTGCAGCATACTACGTTTTCTTTTTCTATACACTTTTTTGCAGAAGAATGTTGCTGGCATTCAGCATCGGACCAGGAAATGCTTGAAATAGTAATGGGCAGGTAGGTATGTGTGTTTGAAATGTTCGTGACACAAGAATAATCAGGTTTTGTGCTGTGTTCTTTGTTTAACCCATTTAATTAAACAGGTCAACTTGATTACAATCCGGTAACTTGTCAACCTGTTTGACCCATTTAGATAATTGAGTCAAATGGAGCGTGTTCAGGTTACACAGGGCTTAATGGTTCAACCCACCAACCCAACACGATTGGCATCCCTTGTATTTATGGTAACAATGGAAGCATATAATGCTTTAAATTCGATGAACGTATTGACAGTCATACATTATGTTTCTAAGGATAATTAATTAAATCAAGGATGTATAAAATTGCACTCCCACTTTGTTGCATAATTAATAGTTGCATGAGGTTCTCTTTATCTTCAATTAATCAAACATTTTTTTAGATACGAGAAGGAGCTTATAAATGCATCCAATCCAGAATCTTCTTGGGGGTGAACTTGCTCGTGCAATGAATGCTTATCCAAGTAACATACATACTCCCACCCTTGTTCTGTTTCTAGTCAGTGATTTCAAACTACAGATACAGAAGCTAAAACTAGACATTGAAACGTGAGTTGCAACCATAGTTTCTTTAAACTGTTTTATTTTATTTTATGTTATTTTAACTATTAACTATACTATCTATGTGTTTCTAATGATGGTATTACCAAGTTTACATTTCATTTGTATTTCAATTCAATTGGGTACACATACTAGTTTATACGATACATTTGCCAATCATCTTGTGATTCTTGTGTCTCAGGACACTAGGGCACAAGGCAGAGGGAGAATTGCTCGGGTGCAAACAAGACTATTATTATATAAAACTGTGAGAAAAAAATAATTGTGGGATTTGAATATATTATTACTAGCTGATTACCCCGGGAAGGTCCCGGGGTTGAAAAAATTAATATGACTTAATAAAAAATGATAAAAGAAAAAAACTCAAATCACGAAAAGAGTAAATAACTTAAACATAATCAATCTTAGTTAAAAAAAAAATTTAACTACATGATAACCTATTGCAAATGGCTCAAGTTAACTAACCACAAATTCTCTCAATCATTGCATGTCCATATATTCTCTAACTTAAAACCTAATCAGTAATCATCTAAACAATCACTTATGTAAGCTGCAACTATTCAAAAACTCATCAATCTCTAATGACTCCTATAATTCTTAATCTAATCAACTAAACAATCACTTAAGTTGGAAGTTGTAACCATTAAAAAACTTATCACATCTATGTACCAAGTCTCACAATACTAATATTGATACCTAACCTAAAAGAATGTATAACTCTAATATTAACACCTATCATAAATGCTAAAAAATGCATAACTCTAATATCACTATTCAATACATAATCTAAAACAATGTATAACTCTAATATTAATACATGTCATAAAGGCTAAAAAAATACATAATTCTAATACCTAACCTAAAACAATCTATAACTCCAATGCTAACACCATAATCCTAATATTGTTTTACTTAACAGAAGCCATAAACAGAATGGAGAGAAGTTATGGGACTTACCACCATAATCAGGTCCTAATCGGAATTATAAACGGAATCCAGATCCCATAACTACTGTAACCGTCACTGTATAAAGAATATAGCAGTATTGCTCTGCAACTTGAGAACTCGGAAGAATAGCAGCAGGACTTGCCGCCTGCGATGCCATCTGTACAACACATTCGACATTGGGATTCCAATAATATTTCTATAGAAGCATGTATAATAACACTATTAAACAATCAACACTAACATATCCAACCCCATAAATAAAATATCACATATATCTTTAAAAAAACACACAAACAACCACATACATCTAAAATCATATCCAGCCAAACACAACCTAGTAACAAAGAAAGAATTAAAGACTAAGCAAGATAAAATTTTGAAATATACCCTACTCAGCAAAACAAAAACAAAAACAAAACAAACCCAAGTCAGTAAAATTAAACTATAAATGATTCGACTTGCCTTGGTTCCGAAGGGTCCTTCAGGAAAATTGATATAAAAAATATCCCGACCCTAATTATCACACAAAAAGAAACAGACACCAGTCAATATCAATGTCAACATATTAAAACATCTAAAGTCTAAACCAATTAAAAGAGACCTGAAGCTCAGCTTTAAGTTCCGCACGCTCGTGACCAGTGGCAATAGGCATCACATCTTCCACTTTCATAGCAACATCCTACAGTTCATAAGACCATGTGTAGTGGTTCAAGCCCTTTAAGGGCGTTTTTTGCCATGTGTCAGCCACGTCATCATTTAAAAAAATGTAAAAAAGAGTGATGTAATGGTTCAAGTCCCTATCATGCCTCTTTGATTATTATCTAATTATTATTTTTTTCTATTTTTCTAGTCTACGATTTTTTAATAAAAATCAAACATAAATATTTTACTATTTGAAAAATATGTAAATATATGTGCTTATTCAAAAGAAAGCTTAAAAAAAAGCTAAAAAACGAATGCATGTCAGTTTCCCTAAATAAATGAAAAATATATGTTTCTTGTATAAACTTTAGGGCCATATTATTTTATGCATAGTTGGCAATTGCATATGCTGTATACAAGAATAATATTAATGATGGTCTTCTCCACCAGATTTTTTTTCATCTCCACCATAGTTGCAGGTTTCTTATTCTCCATCCCATCACTTTATAATAATAATAATAATAATAATAATAATAATAATAATAATAATAATAATAATAATAATAATAATAATAATAATAATACCTCATACCTCAGAGCATAATCGAGGTCCATACAGTCCCACCTTAGCCCAAATCCACCACATTTAAGGTGTTTAATCGAATTACTCAAAGCATCTCATTCGAACTAACCAAATAGTTTAAAATCAAAACCAATCGATAATAGAAAAATATAGTTATCAAAACATCCAAACAAAACATATTCAAGAAACCTAATATGCCATCTGTGTGAATTAATATTGTATGATTGGGCATAATTCCACCTCATAAACAAAAGAAAAGCTAGATTAATGAAAGGATGAATGAATAACCTGATAAATTAGGTGACGTGAGTGAAGGATGAGGGAGAAAGGGATTGTGAATAAAAGATTATTAGGGTTTGAGGGTGATAAAAAGAGGATTATATATGATGATTGGTAGGTTTAATGTGATTTAATAAAAAAAAACGAAAAATAAAAAAAAACTTAAAATTTTCACCTCATTATGCCACGTGGCACATTCAAGGTGGGGTTGAGGCCACCATTGAACGCCACGTCAGCAAAAGGGCTTTGTTTTATATATATATATATATATATATGTGAGATTTGAATATATTATTATATAAAACTTTTAATGTTTTTTCAACACCAAAAGTAACTGCTGGTGAATATGTAATTTTCAGTTTTTATCATACTAACCACCTAATAGCTGCAACATGACACAACCAGCATGTATCAGCCACAAAGCGCTTGTTGCATGCGTCACTCGTCTGAGCAAGTCACAAATTTAGGAGTAGGATTAGATGATTTGTGTTATCCGTTTAAAAAGCTCCATGGCCATGCTTGATTCTCACAAGTAAGATAATGATAAACGACATTCCTAATAGGCGAACCTCGACGAGGATCATCTTTTTTCATTCGGAGCAATATGGATCACATAGCGTGTTTATGTGATGCCTGAGAGGACTTTTTCATTTTATTACCGAGGCCAATTCAAAAAAGATAACACACCAACTAAATAGAGACCCAACAACCTCAATTATAGAGATTTAACATGTTAGAATGCTTTCTTTTCATAAGAAACCAAGCCATGAACTCCACCTTCAATCTGTGCCGCCCCTGTTCGTGCCTAAACAGGTAGAAAAACCAATTGGCTGTCAGATCAAAATTACCTAAAGGGCAGATCACCAACAGGAAACCAGTAGAGACTGGATTTGAACCAAGATCTTTGCTGTGATTTTGGTTTCAAAATATAAAAACATGGAAAACATAAACATATACATACCTCGAGCCTTAAGGTCCCGGACCTTAACAACTCATGAGCTGCTGGCAAAGATTTAGCACCAAGATCCTGGAAACCTTGTTTCACTGCCTGCATTGTATATGGAATAAACTTCAACACAGAGCCTTTGTCGGCAACCGCCCCAACGACTCCTTGTGCAATCTTCATCTTAGCTGTATCACCTAGGTACCGAGCATCACTTCCTTTTGTCATAGCTTCTAAAGATCCCATACCGCGATACTTTTTTACCTTACGCCCACCCTGTAATCACAAAAAATGGTTAGACTTATAAAATTGTTAGTTATACATTTATGGGTGGTGATTTAAAGTTTAACAAGTTACTTGATATTCATAGACTCCAGGAGCTTCAGAGCTTCCGGCTAAAAAGCTTCCCATCATGACGGTTGATGCTCCTAGGGTCAAAGCTTTGACAATGTGCCCAGAATTTGAAATGCCACCATCGGCAATGACAGGAATACCACTTTGGGAAGCGATAGATGATACTTTGTATACTGCAGTAGCCTGAAAAACCGTACCACAAAAATGTCGGTTTTGAGTGTTCCCAACTAATAGAATAGCATAACATAACATTTGAAATAATTGAACAAAATACATACATATATAGGTCTAGTCTGCTCAAGATGGTCACTTTTTGTCTTGGGTAAAGAGTTGAGTTTGAAACTTTGAATCAAGGGCCCTAATAACAATAGATAACGCTGTTGGGTAAGGCATACAAAAGTTGATTTTGAAGGTAAAATAAATTGGTGAAATAATGTAAAAATGAAAAAACTTCCTTTTCGTTCAAGACATATGATAAACTCATAACATGAGGTAAATTGAAGCACAAGTACTTCATTTGTAGTAATTTTATCATAAACTCAAGTGGTGGGTATGCAAATAATATAATCATTTGTTTGCTTTACGGATTGATTACTTGATTATGCTAATGATTAAATGTGGATAAGAGTCCAAAAATTGAAATGCAGCCTTTTCCCATTAAAGATATGAGAAACATAGCAGATCTCTCGGTAACCTTTGTTCACAAAAATGCAATTTTTTTAATTTTGTAATGCAGCCTTTTCCCATTAAAATTGCGGAGTTACAAGATAGCTGAAATGCAGCCTTTATTTGTTAAAAATTGAACAAAAGTTGTGAACTCTGCATTTTTGTTCTTTTCCTATTAAAAAATTTGTTCCTTAAAAATTGAACAAACGTTGTGAACTCTGCATTTTTGTTCTTTTCCCATCAAATTTTTGTTAGTTAAAAATTGAACAAAGGTTGTGAACTCAACCCAAAAATTGAAATCTTGTTCTTTTAGGTTGGTCTTCTTAATTCCAGTTATCCCATCGTTCGATGTCGCATATCAAAAGTGCAAGATAACTCTTAGCAAATTCAAAGCAGAAATGTATCCATCTGATGGCTTCAATCGGTGCAAATTATTTTTAGGTTATTTATATTAATTTTGAGGTCCCATCAGGTGAAATTCTTAAGTTAATTCCAGTCATAATGACGGTGTTGATGAAGAATACGAGGAGGATAATATGTGGGAAAAGGAGCAATTTAGATAAGGTCTAGGTAAAAGGATGGATGAAGGTATGTATCTAACTCTATGTTCTTTAATCTCAACATAATAAAGATCACTAATCTCACAGGGTAGAGTTTATATTCAAGGTTGTAGAAGGCGCTAGACGCTAGGCGGGCGGTGGGGTCTAGCCTAGGGACTAGGCGAAATTAGGTCGGATATGTGACTTTAGCCTAGGGACTAGTCGGGACTATGGATGCAGTGCACTTTGGAATTTATTCTTATTTCTTAGTGATATAACAGCAAGTTAGTTTTATATAAAGTCAAAAGGTATAATATACAACTGTTGGAAATTCCATTAAAGTATCACTAATTGAGCAGGTAAGCTTCATACTGCAATTACTAGTTAATATGGTTTATAAAAAAAATACCTGACCGCGACCAACAGCACAAACTTCCTGCGTGGTACAAATAGAACCCGAACCCATCCCAACTCTCAACCCATCAACTCCAGCCTGAATCAAATTCTGCGCTTGGTACATCGTCACCACATTCCCCCCAATCACATCCAAATCCGGAAACTCCCTCTTCGCATACTTAATCATCTCAATCTGATAAACCGAATTCCCTTGAGAACTATCAATTACAACCACATCCACACCCGCCCCAACCAACTCTCTCAACCTCTCCTTATCACTCTCCCTCGTCCCAATCGACGCCCCAACCAAAAACTCCCCATTCTCCCCAACCGTCGGCACCCCTACCTTCGGATACCCTTTAATCCTCTCCACATCCTCCCCACTCACCACATCCACCACCTCCCCATCCTCCCCAACTAAAGTCACATATCCGACCTCATTCGCCGCTAAATACCTCGCCACGTCATCAAAACTACTAGTACTAGGTAATGTCACAACATTCTTTTTCATGTAACTACTAACCCTAACTTCCTTATCACTTAATCCATCCCAAACAAACTTCTCAACAACCCCTAACAACTTATGGTTATGGCTATGTGTTACAAAAACCCTAGGGGAAAGCTCGAAAACATCTTCGGATAAAATACAATCATCCGAGTGTACAAACTTAATATCCGTTGACACGAACGGGATACGATGGGACTTAACGGACCGGACTAAAGTGGCTTGTTCTGTGGCGGTGTTATTAGAGTGAATAATACCGATGCCGCCAACAGAGGCCATGGAGACGGCCATGGAGGACTCGGTGACGGTGTCCATAGGAGAGGCGACGCAAGGGATGGATAAGGTGATGTTTTTGGAGAGTTTGGTGGATAAGTTAACGGAGTCTGTTGGGAAGTCGATGTAGTGAGGGAGGAAGATGACGTCATCGTAGGTGTAGGAGTAGCCTTGGGTGAAGAGCTTGGTTGCTGAGAAGCCGTCTTCGATTTCTAGGAGGTTTGCCATTGATTGACCTTGGAGTTGCAGGTGGGTTAGGGTTTTGGGTTGGGGACGATGACGTTTTTCAGTAAAGAGTGGACTTAATAATAAGACAAGTGACGTGTCCACTAAAATACTCCGTAAATAAGAATACTAACTTTAATGTTAACGGTGCCCTTATCGCCCTTAGTTGCCTAGTTAGCTGTCACATTATATTCTTACAAATCCTTAAAAATCCTTACAAAAGTCACTTTTACCTCCAACCATACAAACATCTTCACATATCCTTACATTTTCCATATCATCACCCATTTTTTCTTTAAATTTTAATTACTTGATTTATTAAAATGTATTTAAATAATAAAATGTATTTAAGTAATTAAATGATTAAATAAATAATATAAATAAACAAGTAATATCAAAAATTAAAAGTAAACTAAATTTAAAAAAAAACTTAAAAACATAGAAATTGCATTATATTAAAAACAAAAGTAAACTAGATTAAAAAAACAAACATTTTAAAATAAAAATAAACTACTCTTGATTCGCTCGATTTGTCCAAAGGTGTTCCACTAAATTACTACGAATTGCATGATGCGCCTCCTCGCTACGTAAATTTTTGAACCTTTCCAGCCGTGCTTCAAATGCGGGCACGGCTCCATGATTGTAACTTGGTGGATCATCCTCATGATCATCACGTGCCCAATTAGATATGGCATGACCCTCATCCTCAACAATCAAATGCGGGCACGGCTTCATGATTGTAACTTGTCTGCGTTGCATGCTTAAGGTTTGAAACATTTAATGAAGTTCCCAAACAAACAAATTACATTTATTGAATTCAATGAATCATAAACAAAAAGAAGTCTCGTCACACAAATTAATAGAGGTTGGTGGAAATATTTAATTAGTATCTCAAATAAATATGTAGTTGACAAATAATAAAATATACCAAATATGCTTTTAGTGGCACAACAACCCAAATGTACAGGCCCTTGCAGAAGGATTTCGAGTAAATTAGAGATGAGAATTAATGCGCCTGTCAACTCGGATAAATCCACATCATTTCAGGCGGCACTAGTTCAGGCGCATTAAAGTTAGTCTAAATAAAGAGTTTATAAATATCGATATAAGAGGGTGTTTGGGATTGAGTTTCAGAAAAAAAAAAAAAAAAACTTATTGACTTATTAGCTTTTCTAAGAAGCTAATAAGTCAATAAGTTGTTTGTATAACCCAAAAGCACTTTCTGTTTTGACTTTTGGCTTTTCGGCTTTTAAGAGTGAAAAGCTGTTTTTGAGAAGTTAGAAATCCTGGCTTTTGGCTTTTGAAAAAAAATTACAAATCTACCACCCATACAACCAATATTCACAATAAGTTAAGCGAAACACCTAAAAATAAAATAATCTATTGACTTTTTGACGTTTAGATTAATACGAAGGAGTGAAAAGGTATTTAAGAGTATTTATCCTAGCTTGGCCAGATCAAAATAGACCCAAAGTATCTAAAACTATTAAAACATTATAGACAGTTCATGATACTTTGCCTATAGATTTAAAATTGATGTTTTTGGTATAAAAAAACATTAACCATATCATGAATTTTTTTTCCAGGCAAGAACTACCCAATATCACCAAAAAAAAATCAAGTTGCAAGGGGTGGTGGCAATGTAGCCACACAACAACAGTAACCAAACTCCTTTGCCGAAGGGTGCCCCACCTGTCCTAACAAATGGTTGTCCACTAGGCAGTCCAAGTCCATCAAGCCACTAAATCGGAAAAAAAATGCCTCCCAAAGACTACTACAGTTAAACCTCTTAGGATTTAATTCGAACTTAAGATCAAATGACATCAAGCTCTTATCTTTACTGTACCATGCGAATTAAAAAGTTTTAGGAGGAGATGTTGACACCAACTAGTTAGTAGTTTGTTGCATGAGTTTATTTTACTCCTTGGTTTGATGATAGAGTTTTCATTTCTTTCCGTTTATCTGATTTGGGCCAGGTCCAATTATTAAAACACTTTAAACTAATTCCATTTTATAAATTAATAATTTGAATGATCTTTGCCTAAATATTTAAAAATGAGTGAATGGCCAAAATTGCTGTTAAAATGGGTAATATCAATTTGATACTTTGAAGATTGAATAATATTCATTTGTTTCATATTTGTGTATTTGAATATTTTGTATGAGGTTTGTTTCAGGTTGATTGGGCTGGTAGCTGATTGTTAGAGTCAAGTCCATAAAAGAGTTCAAGTGTTTCAAGTGTTCGTGTGCTCCAATCAAGTCCAGGTCCAGCTATAAGAGTTCGTGTGCTGAGCCCATTTAGAAGAGTCCAGTAGCTGGCCCAGGAGACAAGTGCTGAGTTGGCGATCCGTGTAGAAGAAACACAAGTGTTTCGTAGCCGTTGGATGTGATCTCTTTCAGCCGTTCGATCATCTAAACAAACACACATTGGCTTCTATAAATAGGGTCTTCTGGTCTCACTTTACCAGTTTCGATCTCTTTGTTTTATCATTTCTCTCAAAATACTCTAGTGTGTTCATCTGATATTTTTCTCTCTTTTGTTAGGGTTTGTTAGTGATTCGTCTTGAATCATCCCTGAGAGTTAGATAGTAGATTGTTATCTGAGATTATTGTGTTAATAATCTCAGAATAGGTTAGGGTTTGAGAGTTGTTGATTACTTTTGTTATTCTTTGTTTTCTGGGTGTAATAAACATTCTTGGGTTGGGAATATTGAATAAAGTGTTCTTTGGTATCATCCATGTTTTGTAACATGGTATCAGAGCACTAGGCTGTGTTCTTGAGTCTCTGGTAGATCTGTTCTTGATAAATCAAGGATCTAGGGTTTCGTCTTAAAGATCTGTGTTATAGTCTTCCGCTGAGCATATTGGATCTTCTTGATTGAAAACAAGGTTGGATCTGAGTGATTTTGGTCAGATCTTGGAGTAATCAGTCAGATCTGGGGTTGATCTTGAAGCTGTCTCAAGAACTTGGAGTTGGAGTTATTTTCTTTTAGCTTCAATTGCCTCACAGCTCTGTATCCTAAGTGAAGGTACAGGCTGTGAGTTGGAGAACCCTAACTTGGGTCCCCTCCCCGGTGAGATCGTTTCTGTCTTTAGGTTTATTTTTTCTGTCTATTGTTTTAGGAGCAAGGCCCGGGTTAGGAGGACCGGAATTGGCTCAAGTACTTGCTATTTGTGTTATATGTTTGTGTTTATCTGTGTTTACTCTGTGTTTATTTCTTGAGTTTTTTTAATTAAGTATTAGGTTGTAGGGTTTAGATACAAGCTCCTGTGTTAAGACTTGTCCTGGCACCATAGAGTGACGAACCAGGAATCTGGAACACTGACACAGCTTCGCTTGTATAGGGTTGTCTATTGATTGTGTGTTTTTTTCTGTTCTTGTGTGACTTACTGTTTGGTGCTTAACTATGGGAGATCATCCTGCTGATGGTGGTGGTGGTCACATTGTTAATCAGGGTGATGGGCAGGGTAATGTTACTTTAATTAGTAAACTGGATGCAAGTGATCCACTTTACTTGCATCCTAGTGACTCTGCAAATTTGAGTATTATAACAGTCAAACTAAAAGGAACTGAAAATTATACTATTTGGGCAAATGCCTTACAACTTGCTTTGAAAGTCAAGAATAAATGGGGTTTTATAGACAAAACATGTATAAATCTGAAGAAGATGTTGTGTTAGCCAATCAGTGGGAAAGGTGTAACTCAATAGTCTTAACATGGATTTTAAATTCAATTAGTGAGGATTTGTACATGGGTCATGTGTTCTCTAAACTGGCTAGTGATGTTTGGATGGAATTAAAGGAAACCTATGACAAAATAGATGGGTCAGTTGTGTTTGACTTATATCAAAAAATTAATTCCTTTAGTCAAAATGGGTCATCTGTTGCTGAGTATTATCATAAACTTAATATAATGTGGAGGCAGTTAGACCAAATTTTGCAACTACCTACTTGTAACTGTAATGCTGCTAAGGAGTTTAATGATTTTAGTAACATGATTAAACTCATGCAATTCCTAATGGGGTTGGATGGTGTTTATCAGTCTGTAAGAACAAGTCTTTTGATTAAAGAAACCTTGCCAACTGTTAAAGAAGCCTTTGCTGTAGTTTCTAGGGAGGAATCCCATAGAAACTCCAACATAGGTGGAAAAAGGAATCAACCTATGGCTTTATTTTCAAAATCTAATTAAAACTTAGAATTTAAAAAGAATAATAAGGTTGCTAATCAAAACTTAAAGTGTACTCAGTGCAATAAGATTGGGCATTCAGTTGACAAGTGTTTTGAGATAATTGGTTACCCTTCTTGGATGAAACCAAGAGGTAACCAAGGCAAGAAGGTTGTTGCAAACAATAGTACAACTGCTGATAATTCAGAGATGATTTTTAAAGGTTTTACTAGTGAACAGATTAACAAGCTGTTAAACCTAATAGGTGATAAGAATGTTGAGAATAGTCAAAGCTGCCATGTGTCAGGTGGATTGTCTATTCCTTTTTGTGCTAATAGTTTCTTTAAACCTATTTTCTGTTTTGCAAGTGATAATAATGTAAGAAATAATGGTTGGATAACAGACTCAGGAGCCAACCAACATATGGTTAAAAATGATTTAGGATTAAAGGATTGTATTAATGTGTCAGAATTCAATATTAGGGTGAAGCATCCAAATGGAACTGATGCATTAGTAACTAAAATTGGAAATCTTGAATTAGCTGATAAAGTGGTTTTACATGATGTGTTTGTAGTTCCTGAGTATTGTGTCAACCTTATTTCAGTACATAAACTTGCAAAGGATAACAAGTTATATGTGGGTTTTGATGAGCACAAATGTTATATACAGGACTTAATAACCAAGAAAGTCCTGGTGACTGATAATCAAGTAGATGGATTGTATTACTGTGGTCTTACTTGTGTGTCTGATAAGGTGTGTTTTAGTTCTAGTGTTAATACAAACTTGTGGCATGGTAGACTAGGACATCCCTCTGATCAGGCTATTCAAATGTATAAAAACAAGTTAAATCTGTCTTTTCAAAATAAAAATGATTCTCATTGTGAGGTTTGCCTTAAGGCCAAACAACACAGAGAACCTTTTCCACTAAGTGATCATAAAAGTTCAAGTTTAGGAGATTTAGTACACTTAGATGTATGGGGTCCTTATAAAGTCAGTAGTAGAGAGGGATTTAAATATTTTCTTACCATAGTTGATGATTTTTCAAGGGCTGTATGGGTGTGTTTGATGAAATATAAATCTGATGTTTTTGAAAACATTACTGATTTTGTAAATATAGTTGAAACACAGTTTAAAAGAAAAGTAAAATGTTTTAGAAGTGATAATGGAACTGAATTTATTAATAATCAGGTTCAAAGTTTCTGTAAAACTAAGGGTATTATTCATCAAACCACTTGCACATACACACCTCAACAAAATGGTATAGTTGAGAGAAAACACAGACATTTACTTAATGTGGCTAGGGCTTTACTATTTCAAAGTAATGTGCCAATTAGGTTTTGGTCAGATTGTGTTTTAACTGCTGGTTATTTGATTAATAGGACACCATCATCAGTACTGGGTGGCAAGACTCCTTATGAGGTAGTGTATGGGTTTCAACCTTTTCTGGATCATTTAAAACTTTTTGGGTGTTTATGCTTTTGTACTATTTTGAATGAGTCTGACAAACTAAGTAGTAGGTCAGACAAGTGTGTTTTTCTTGGTTATTCAACTGGTAAAAAAGGGTATAAGGTGTTTAGCTTAGACACCAAAGATACCTATTTTTCTAGAGATGTTAAGTTTTTTGAAACAGTATTTCCCTTTAAGGAAAAAACTATTTCTCAAAACATTGACAACTCAAACTATTTTGAAATAACAAATCTAAACTTTTTTGATCATTATGAAAGCATAACATCTCTTCCCAATGATGATGAAAAGGTTGAACCAAAGGAGCCAGAGAAACACAGGTCTCAGCAGCCTGAATCCTCTGGTTCTGGTACTGATGGCTTGGCTCTAAGAGATCTAGTTGATCTTGAGCAGCCAAGTAATAAGGACAGAGATCTAGGCAGGGCTAAGTGTGAGATATCTGAGCATGATTTAAATAGAACCAATTCTGAGGGAAATTCAGATCAGTTGTCCCATACTCTTACCACTCCTAGGAGATCTGCCAGAAGTACTGTTCTACCTAGGAATTTAAGTGAGTATGTGTTAGATGGAAAGGTAAAATATGGAATAGAAAAATCTGTTAACTATTCAAATCTTTCTTTTGAAGGAAAATGTTTTGCAACCTCATTAAATAAAGGTTATGAGCCTCAAAATTTTAGTGAGGCAATAACTGATAGCAATTGGATTTCTGCTATGAATGAGGAAATAGAAGCACTAAATAGGAATGATACCTGGGAACTAGTTGAGTTACCCGTAGGTAGAAGTGTGGTTGGGTGTAAGTGGATTTATAAGATAAAGTATAAATCCACAGGGGAAATAGAAAGATACAAGGCTAGATTGGTAGCTAAGGGCTATAGCCAAAAACAAGGTATTGATTTTGATGAAACATTTTCCCCAGTTGTCAAACTTGTAACTGTTAGGAGTATTATTGCTATAGCAGTTGAGTATGACTGGAAATTGTACCAACTTGATGTTAATAATGCTTTCCTTTATGGTGATCTTTATGAAGATGTGTATATGTCTTTGCCAGATGGGTATTTTTCTAAGGATGAAAAACGTGTGTGTAAATTGAAAAAGTCATTATATGGCTTGAAACAAGCCCCGAGAATGTGGAATGCCAAACTTGTAGATGTTTTACAAAAGTTAGGGTTTATACAAAGCAAATGTGATTATTCATTATTTTTCTATTTTCAAAATAATAAAATTGTGTTTATGCTAGTATATGTTGATGACATTGTCATCACAGGAAATGACACAAATGAAATACTTAAGGTCAAAGAAAGTTTAAAATCTAATTTTCTGATTAAAGACTTAGGTATGCTAAAATATTTTCTAGGAATAGAAGTAGTTAATACAAATAAAGGTATTTGCTTGTCTCAACGAAAATATTGTTTGGAATTATTAACTGAGTATGGTATGACAGCATGTAAACCAGTTAATAATCCTATAGAACCACATAACATGGTTACAAATTTTTGTAGAGATAATAATGAAGTGTTAACTAATATTACTGGTTATCAAAAATTGGTAGGGAAACTAATATATTTAGCTCACACAAGACCTGATATTTCATATGCAGTTCATTTCCTGAGTCAATATATGCACAAACCTACTATAGGTCATTTAAAGATAGCTCTTAGGTTATTAAGATATCTTAAAAAGGCACCTGGTAGAGGTTTATTATTTGAAAAAGGTGAAAATTTTGAAATCAAAGCTTTTGCTGATTCTGATTGGGGTAAATGTTTAGAAACTAGGAAGTCAATAACTGGCTTCTGTGTGTTTTTAGGGAAAACATTAATATCATGGAAAAGTAAAAAGCAGGCCACTGTGTCCAGATCTTCAGCTGAAGCTGAATTCAGGGCAATGTGTGCTGTTACTTGTGAATTAATGTGGTTAATACATATATTAGAAGAATTAAAACAGGAAATTAGTTTACCAGTTAAACTATATTGTGACAGTTCATCAGCCTTATCAATTGCCTCAAATCCTGTGTTTTTTGAAAGAACAAAGCATTTCGAATTAGATCTTTTTTTCTTGAGAGATCAGATTTCAAAAGGTATAATTAGAACTGCAAAAATAAGTTCAGATAAACAAATAGCTGATGTTATGACAAAAGGTTTATTTGCTGGTAAGCATGAAGAGTTGTGTCAACAATTGAACTTGTTTGACCCATTTGCCATTTAGAAAGGTATGCAAAGTATCAAATGGTGGGGGGGTGTTAAAATGGGTAATATCAATTGAGAAAGTATATGGTATAAAGCTTCTTAACATAAGAAGCAATAAGAAGCCACCAGTGAATGCCAAGTGTCATATTAACCAAACCTCAGTTAACCTAACCAAACTATAATTAATATTAAATCAGTTTAACCCAAGGGCATTACAGACCTTTTCACACGTAACTGATTACGTGATTCACGGTAGTTATTTTTGTAAACGATATTTTAAATCATAATTTGAATTCTAAAAACACAGACGATCACACACACACACATTACGTTTCATTCCAATTACGATTCAATCTCTCAATTTGTTTATCACGATTACAGTTTAATCGATCAATTCATCATGTTCGGTAAGTGTATTCGTACTTAATTAATCCATTTTTTAGTAGTTTTGTTTAATTTTTGTTTTTGTTTTTATCAGATTTAAACTTCTCAGTTGAAGAACAGAATGTTAATGTTGAGAATTCTAATGTAGTGCCTGATCATAATGCTTTTCATGGTAGGATTATCATCCTCTGTTTTTAGTTGAAAACAGAGCTTTGTGTTTGGTTAGATTTCTTAACATGATGTTTTTATCTGTTTTCAGACTTGATCGAAAACACTAATCAGGATGTTGATATTCATAGTTTGAACCTCCTCAACGAATTTAGAGTTCAAGGTATTTTGTTAGTTTTTAACCTGCAATATATTCGAATGCGTCTGATTTAATATGAGTGCGTCTGTTGTAAACTGTATTCGATTTATTCTCTGATAATGATAATATATGAATGCGTCTGATTTTTAAACATGAATGCGTCTGGATTTCAAACTTTTTTTACTAAGTGCGTTTGTTTTTCTGTATGAGTGCGTTTGTTTTTGTTTTTTGTAGGTGTTGCAACTGATGTTCCTGTTGATGACCTAGCTAGTAACACATATATACCTGATGTACCTGATTCTCTCAAACCTTTAAAGGACATGGAGTTTCCTAGTATTGACCATGCACAAGAGTTTTATGCAAAATATGCAAAGGCTAGTGGTTTTGCTATTCGAAAGGGCACTTCAGAAGTGCGAAAACGTATTCTAAAACTTAGGTACTTTGTATGCTATAAGGAGGGTTTGAAGCCAGTCAAACTAGGTGAAAAGAGTTCTAGCAAAGATGCTAAGTCAAGGAAAAGGCCTTCGATCAGGACTGGATGTCCTGCACATGTCAGGCTAAACTCTGAGGATGGAAAAAAATTCAAGGTTTATGGCTTTAAGGAAGGTCATAATCATCCATTTGTTCATGAAAGTGACATTCATTTTCTAGCAGCAAATAGGAAGCTGACACATACTCAAGAAGAGATGATATGTGAGCTGTCTTCATTGAACATGGGTCCTGTCAAAGCTTTTAACATTATGAAGACCAAATATGGAGGTTTTGAGCATGTCGGTGCAACTGCAACTGATTGTAAGAACTTTAAAGGTGGCTTAAACAGCTTCATTGGTGAGTTTGATGCAGATATGATTGTGTCTAGGCTTAGGGACAAGAAGAAGTTCCTGCCAGATTTTTCATTTGAGTATTCTGTTGATCAAAAGAATGCATTAACCGGATTATTTTGGGCGGATGCTTTATGTAAGAGGAATTACATGGAATTTGGAGATGTGATTTCGTTTGATGCAACATTCAACACTAACAAGTATGTTTTAAAATCTATTTTTTAAGCTTTGTTATCCAAATATGACATGTTTTTAATTTTTTTTTAAAATTTGTTTTATTGGTTATTGTAGGTACAAGATGGTTTTTGTACCATTCACTGGAATTGATAATCACTGTCGTAACGTCACACTCGGTGCAGGTTTGTTGTCATCAGAGACAACTGAATCTTATACATGGTTGTTACAATCGTTTTCCAAATGTTTTGGAAAGCATCCAAAAGTTGTTGTAACTGATCAAGATCCTGCTATGAAAAATGCAATCCAGCTGGTTTTTCAAAACAGCAGACATAGGCTGTGTATGTGGCATATCATGAAGAAGGTTTCTGATAAGGTTTGTAGCAACTTCGTTTTTGTGTTAAATCATGAGTGCGTCTGTTTTATAGAGGAGTGCGTCAGTTTTGCATTGAGTGCGTCCAATGTTATCAATGAGTGCGTTTGTTTAAATGTATTTATTTTCTAATGTTAATGCGTCTAATACTAACTGGCTGCGTCTGTTTTATGTTTTTTTGTAGGTTGGTAGTGCATTGTGCAGTGATGATGAGTTCAAAAAGAGGATTTGTGCAATTGTCTGGACAGATTCCATCAGTCCGGAGAATTTTGATTTCGAGTGGGGTGTACTTATTTTTGATTACCAATTAAATGAGAACACTTGGTTGTCTGACATGTTTGACCTGAGATCGATGTGGATCCCTGCTTTTTACCGGGATGAACCTATGTCTGGGCTAATGAGGACAACATCAAGATCTGAGAGTGAGAATCATTTTTTTTGCCAGGTGGCAAATTCTCAGTTGACTCTTGTTGAGTTTTTCAACCATTTTGAGACGTCCCTTGAAGCTCAGAGATTTAATCATAGGAAGAATGACCATGACTCAAGACATACAACTCCTGATATGTGGACTCAAAACCCTATTGAACAAGAGGCTGCTAAAATATTTACCCGGACTATCTTCTTTGATATCCAAGAAGAAATATATGCCAGTTACGAAGGATTAATAAGTGTTCATATGCAAAGGGCTGATGAAGAAGGGTTTTTAAAGGTTTATGTTGATGATCCACAAGCACAGGGACAAGGCTTTATTGAGGTATTTTTGTTTTTTATTGACATTTTAATGAATGCGTCTGTTATGTTAATGACGTCCAAACTGCAAATTATTTGTTTTTTTGATGTATTTAAACAATGAATGCGTTTGTTTATATTAATGGGTGCGTCCAAACTGCATATTAATGTTTATTATCCTTTTTTTTTACAGGTTTTGTTCAAAAAGGAACTTGTTGATGGTGATGAGGATGTGACTACATTATGTACATGTAAGAGGTTTGAGCAGTACGGGCTTTTGTGTAGGCATATTTTTTTCATATTAAGGTTGATGAAAGTGTATAGATTCCCGAAAAGATACATTCTGAAGAGGTGGACAAAAGATGTTGTTCCAAATGAAATCAAGTATTCATTTGAAACAGGTGAGTTTGGTGATGACAAGACTAAAGAGGCAAGGCGTATTGCACGGGAGATTGTTTTGGGTGGTGAGTATCTTGCAAACTCTCTAATTTCAGATTTAGCTGAGTTAACGTTGGTTAATGACCAAATCAAAGAGATGGTTAAGAAGGTTGATGAGGGCAGGTTTAAGAGACCTAATCATCAGAGTAAGCATGATCGGTATGCCTCTCTTCTTGGTTACGAGAAACCATCAAATGCTGAACCCACTATTAGGCTTCCGAATGGTATAAAGAACAAAGGTCGTGGCAAGCAGAAGCGAATAAAGTCCAGCAAGGAAGTAAAGGTTAGTCGATCCGGCAAAAGAAAGAGGAATTGTGCTATATGCGGAAAAAGTGGCCATGATCGACGAAAACATGCCAAAGAGGGTGCTTCAACGCAGACGACGCAGACGCAAGGCGAACAAGATGATCAAATTGCCGAAGATGATGTTGTTGATAATGAAGAGATAGAATTGGAAGCTTCTGATGATGATGAGGAGTTGTGTTAGTTACAGTGGACATTTTGTAATTTTTTAAGCATGAGTGCGTCTGAACATTTTACTAATGCGTCTGTTTTATGGTTTGTATGTTAGTTACCTTTTGTTCTTTATACGAATGCGTCTGTTTTTTTTAATAATGCGTCTGTTTCAATCATAATTAAAAACTTCATATTTTATATATTAAAAACAGGTAGTACATATGAGACTACCACTATTACACCACCACCACCACTATCACTACCATCACCACCACCACTACTACCATCACCACCACCACTATTACCATCACCACTACCATCACTACCACCACAAAAAAAAAAAAGATACAAAGAACCACAACAAAAACACCATCACATAACCAGCATCATCACTTGCCACCCAAGATTGCATCCCTTGCCTTCTGTTTGTTTGACATGTTCTTCAGGATGCAAGTCTGGGTGTTGCTAAGTGACTGGGAGATGAGGTTGTCAAAAGATGCTTGAGTTTGTAGGTGCTCAATAGCTGCATCTGTGAATGGTGTCTTCTCTTCATCCTTCATCAGCTTCTCTATGAGGTCTAGGTTCTTCTTGTATTGTTTCTGAACCTCATTTTGTGCACCCATAACCACACAAGATGAGTTGATGTCGTCTTGAATCTCTGAGATACAGTCCACCATGATGACTGTTTTCACTTGAAGGTTGTTTATTGCTTCTATATGATTTTCTGCCATTTTTTTGTGTTTTTTGTGTTTTTTTGATGAATGAGTATGATTTAGATTCTTAGAGCATACTTTATTTATAGACTAAAAAATAGAAAAGTAATTAGGTGGTAGTTGAGTATTGAATTACCTGTTTTATCTAAATTCATTACCAATCAAATCATAGTTAATACACTGATTTTGCACAACCAATAAGATATGCAACTTGTAGATGTAATCATTACATGTATAGTTTATATAAAATTGGGAAAAACATATGAGTGCGTTTGATGTTTATATGAGTGCGTCTGTTTGGTAATGAGTGCGTCTGTTTTTTACAGTGAATGCGTCTGTTTATGCATATGAGTGCGTCTGATGATATATGAGTGCGTCTGTTTATGCATTTTACCCAGTGATTTAATGTGATGTTTAGACGCACCTTTTAAAACATAAGTGCGTCTGTTTCAAAGAATAAAGTGTTCTTAATCTGAATGTTTTTAAAATGCATTTTCTCTGTAATTGTAATTATATTTATTAAAATTCTATGTTTTTTATTAATATTTCATGCGTTCACTGTGTTTTTTCAATAGGATTAATGTGATTTTTAAACGATCTAAAGCAATGCTCTGTTTTTCAATTTTTCTGCAAATCAGTAACTGATTTTTGATTCAAATCAAAGTTTTTGATTGTTCGACGATTCGAAACATGTAATCGATTGCAATTGTTTGCTTAATTGTTGAAATAATTTTGATTTGATTCTACGTTTCGATCAATTGTTGAACGTCTGTTCTTACGTTTTTCTTCAATTTTAAACGCGTTTTACCTAAATTACCCCTGGTTAGGTTAACTGAAGTGTGATTAAGGCTCCTAATTACGATCTTGCCACCGCCTAAATCCAATGGTTCTCGTGGCTTCGTAGGCTTCGTATTTTTAGACGCTTTATACGTTATCTCTTCCCATATCAATTTGATACTTTGAAGATTGAATAATATTCATTTGTTTCATATTTGTGTATTTGAATATTTTGTATGAGGTTTGTTTCAGGTTGATTGGGCTGGTAGCTGATTGTTAGAGTCAAGTCCATAAAAGAGTTCAAGTGTTTCAAGTGTTCGTGTGCTCCAATCAAGTCCAGGTCCAGCTATAAGAGTTCGTGTGCTGAGCCCATTTAGAAGAGTCCAGTAGCTGGCCCAGGAGACAAGTGCTGAGTTGGCGATCCGTGTAGAAGAAACACAAGTGTTTCGTAGCCGTTGGATATGATCTCTTTCAGCCGTTCGATCATCTAAACAAACACACATTGGCTTCTATAAATAGGGTCTTCTGGTCTCACTTTACCAGTTTCGATCTCTTTGTTTTATCATTTCTCTCAAAATACTCTAGTGTGTTCATCTGATATTTTTCTCTCTTTTGTTAGGGTTTGTTAGTGATTCGTCTTGAATCATCCCTGAGAGTTAGATCGTAGATTGTTATCTGAGATTATTGTGTTAATAATCTCAGAATAGGTTAGGGTTTGAGAGTTGTTGATTACTTTTGTTATTCTTTGTTTTCTGGGTGTAATAAACATTCTTGGGTTGGGAATATTGAATAAAGTGTTCTTTGGTATCATCCATGTTTTGTAACAATTGCCCCAGAGGTTTGCACCTTTTTGCTAGATATGAAGGTTTTTTTCTCAACTTGGCCACTGAGATTTCAAAACTATTGTTAGATCCATCAATTTTTCTAACCTTGTTAAAAACTAACATTAAGTGAAGGGGTATTTTCATCATTTTACATTTTTTAATTGTTTTTCTTATTATTTCTATTTACTTTTAATATAAAATTAATAATAAAACGTACTTTTTTTTTATAAAACACCCAACCCTACCCCACCACTTCCCCATCTTTCTTTCTAACTCTGTGTATATCTTCTCTTTCTCCAATAACATGTATTTTCTGTGTTGGTTGTAAATCACATATCTATACTACATTATAAAGGATGAGGCATAGGCAAATATGTTCAAATTGTCAAAGTTAAGATAACATATGAAAAGTTTATTGCTTTACACCCACAATGTTATGAATTTTTTTCCAATACTAACCCTATGTGCAAAAACTACTTGTACATCCCCTACTCTCCTTTAGATGAATCGACAAGAAGAATTCAATGCTGGTTGAAAAATTCAATGTTTCTTAATTCGATTTCAATTCAATTTCTTCAATACTCATTCAATTCGATTTCAATTTCTTCAATGTTGCTTAACTCTCTCATTTTTATAATGTGTCCGTTTGATTCTAAGAGTAAGAATAGTTTGTTTGTATTGAAGATGTGCCATTATATATTTATATGTTTATATGATTTTTTTTAGTATTTTGAATTTAAATTGACATAGGTTTCGGTTCTAATTATCACATTTGGATGTCATGCGGGATGCTAGGGTCGCCATACAACCTGTCTTTTGGAAGCTCGCTTTATCGGGGGGGAATAGCGGAAGGGCTTAAGTCATCGATTCAAATCCTATCTTTTATGATTACTTTGAAGATGCCAAACATTTTAGTACAAAACTTTTGCTTAGGCCCACGATCCTCATGTAGATCCAACTGCTACTATATCCTTGAAACAACTACGTTATTTCATGTGCATTTTATTAATGTCAACATACAGAATTTTAGTTGTTAAATTTACTACATTATCTTCGTGGCTTCTCATCCTAAATTTGGCATGCCATCACATGCTTCTTCGAATTTTTTATAACAAATCGTTATCTACGGGTAAATCTATGTACCCGCGGTAACGCGCGGGTATTGCCACTGGTGTTATCAAGTGTTGTATTATCTAAAGACCACCATAGCATCACGATCATCTCCACCCCCACCTGCCACCAACTCTTGCCATATCATTTTGTTTTTTTAATATAATAAAATAAATACTTGTTACGTGCTTGTATATTTACTAGATAAATAACAATTATCACATGCATATAAAACATAGGTCTAGGTTCACAAACTAGAATATGAAGCTCGGCTCAGGTTCATGTATTACATGAGTTCCAATCAACATTTCTAATTCCGACTCAAATCAAATTTTTAGCAAGTCAGTCTTAAGTAAAAAGAGCAACTCGACTTATTTAGACCCGAAGTGGCTTTTTCACAACCTTTACCAATATTTAGTGTTACTACTTTATCCAACAAACTTGATATTTAACGAACATCAGGTGTAAAATAGTGAAATATATGCATTATTCATGAAAGCTTAGCCCCACTACAAAACTACAATCTAAAGCATAATCATTGGCAAAAAGTTCCATGTGCAACAAAAAATTAGCTCTTCAGTTTCTAGCAAAACAACAATGAATAATACAGTTCACCATTCCCCACCCCACCAAACAAATGTGAACAAAATTATAGGTAAAAAAACTACATGTACAATGAAAGAAACAGAAGAATGATCCTCAACATGTTAAAAGAGGACAATAAATGATTAAATTAGATTGAAATTATTATACCAACTTCTAGTTTCTCTTTGTCTTTAATCTCTTGAAACCTTTACCACTCTCCTCTTCCCAAGTGTTTGCTAATTGCGAATTATAACATTCCGATTGATCATGATGACCCGACCGCGTCTCCTTTTCCTTTTGCAAACATAAAACCAAACTAATTAATAAGTTTAAGGTTTTACAAAGTTTTATTAATTATTAGGATAACTGAAGTACTAGCTAGGTACCTTGAGATCATCCTGCAGTGAGGTATCAAGTGTACTAGTGTTTGATCTCTTTCGTAGATCGATTTGTACTGAGATGCTGGCTTGTGATAAATCCAAACCCGACCTTGTTAGTGCTTCTGTTATAGCACTAGATAACCTGTTTTTGAGTAAACATAATTAGTTTTGAATGGGTCACACAGGTCAAAGTTGACCTGAAAATATATATCTATATATACACACACACTTATACTTAACATGTAAATATTTATCAAGTTTAACCAAAAAAATGCGGGCCAGCCCAATGTTACTCGACCCGTTAAGCAGATATGGTAAGGATTCTCACCCTTGAGAGTAGATTGTTGAAATGTTGATTGTGCCACTTTCAATGACCAGTTCTTGATCTTTCAACTTGTCACTTGTAATAGTGCAATCGGTTTTACATGATCTGTCATGCGATAACGGGGGATGACCCTGTGGGCCCGTATCAGGACATGGAGATGGTTCATTTGTCGGTTGGCTAGTTTCCTTGGTAGCATCCAGAGAGTCGATCCTGTTAGAATCCAACAGGTTTTGTCTCACTGGAAGCGGCGGTTCATCAACAAAGATGCCAGATGGTCGGTTATTCTGTTGAAAACAAGGCGGAAAATATTAAACATTTTAATCAACACAAAACTATTGTGGATGATTTGAATCAACCTACAACTTAAGACTTGTAAGGTGTCCAAAGTTGGCATTTTAATATGTGGAAGTGTGCACTTACCAATGGAACTATTTCTGGGGCCCACCCATTAGATGAATCCTCATAGTTATGCACCTTCTCTTGTAGAAACTGAATGTATTCAATAACCTATAAAATAAAAAGGATCAAACTTGTAGGTTCGATTTATAAAAGTTGATCAAAAAAAAATAAGAAAAAAAGAAACATGCTAGTCTAGTACAATACCTCTAACAAAAAGGATGCTTTGTCTCTCTTTTGATCACCATGAGGGATGATTCCTCTCAACTTGGAAAATCTGTACAAGGCTTAAAAGAATTTCAATTGGAAGTGTAATATCGTTGAAAGAGTAATTTGTGATATTGTCATAAATAGTGTTTGGACATTTGGTAGAGGTGGTAAGATGGACGGGGCGGGTCACATGACAGGTTAGAAATAGTCATTTCTTCAATACATATTAAAAATAGGCGGTATCTGGTTGAGTTGACCTGTAAACACTTTTCTTTGCCTGTTTTTAATCGTTTAACAAATACTTAATGCACTGATAGTCGCAGAAACATTATTATTACAATAAAAGTATAGATCTTTAAACAAACCTTTTGAGAAAGTTCAAAGTTGTATACGTTCAATAGACTTAGGGTGACTAATAACTAAAAAAATATAACTTTTTTATTTACATTTACGCGACTAAAAATATATTAAAATTGATATTGTGAGAAAAAAAGTGTTTTACATGAGCCCAACATGACCCAACCCATCCTTTTCCAATACATACAAAAGCACCCGTTTTGACGTGTTATCCAACCTGCTCAACTCACTCATTTTGGCATCTCTAACTTAATGCATTCATGTGGATAATTTTAGACAAACATACCTATCATTGATTTTGCTTCTTCTACGTTGCTCCGTAGCAGAGTGCTTTGAACGTGGGCTGTTGGACTTTTGATCAGGAATCGGAGTACCAACTTTAACTGATATAGTGCCTGCCAATTTAGAGATGGATTTGAACAAACTCAGTTGAGGATATTATCTTTAGAGAGATAGAAAGAGAGTGATGGACCTTTATGGTGGAAGGAAGGCTCTTTCTTGATAATAAACTCTTCACCGATGTCTTCATCTTCTTGAACACTCCTAGAAAATTCCAAAGTATCAGCAAAATACTGATTCTTATACGAAGATGATGGACTGCAAAGTTACATATATAAAGACGGTTAATTTGGGATTAACAAGGTGAAGAGGTTATAGGTGACATAAAAGATGTGGAGAAGATGACTGACTGAGAGGTTGAGAGAGAACTAAAGGCTGTGCTTGGGTTGTTATGGATGGATGATGACTGTGATGCCCGCTCCATCCATGTCACTCCGTTCTTCGTCATCCCATCTGTAAAACACATTTACCAAATAATATTAGTTTCCACAAATATACATCATGCTTCTCAGTGTTATGTGTTCAACCCATGTTTCATTACTTTAATTGTAAACATAAGATAAAAAATGTGTTAGTTATAGCTACGAAAGCAATAATGGCTGGAAACAAGTCAACAGCGTATCAGGAGGTTGTATGTTTTATAAATAGACTTTAATTAATCAAATTTCAACATGTTAAAAATTATTTTGGTTTGAACTCTTGATAAGGAGCTCATCCAAGAACCGAGAGATTCATCATTCATATATACAGAGGCAAGCAGGCTAGATAATGACTCAACTTAAAACAGGCATAACTTTCGCCTTGCTTGAAGTTAGAGGGCCCATAAATAATGGTTTGAAACGTCTTAACATGTCGTATCCCTGGACAAATGCTGTAGGTGGTTTGGCCAGAATTTAGTGTCCAAAATTTATCTGCTTATGATTGTAAAAGCTTGTGTCTTTGAATTAAGTAATTTACATGTTTATTATAAAGATGTTGTCAAAAACAAGCTTGATGCTTTGGCTATTTTTACATTCAATAATATATTAATTTCCTTATGCTCCGCGTCTACTCTTTACGAAAGTGGGTAGTAATTGCGCAAAGCGAAAAGACAAGAAACTTATTACCTCTGATGGTATGCCTGGATCTTGCAACATTCTCCTTCCCTGTCTTTCCCTTGGTCTCTTCCCACAGAGTGAAACCAGTCCCTCTGTAAGAATTGCAGTTTGAATATTCATCATTGGTATTATTGCTACTACTTGATTGTGCAGCCGATATCACAATCCCCTCGGCCTTTGCTACCTTTTGGCTTTGTAATTTATTCATATATGCAACGTTGTAAGTCTCCAACCCGCCGCGCTCCACTATACTTGGAGGAGTTGACTTCTCAATGTATTTCCCTTCTTTGTTACCAACTTGTTCTAGTGGTTGCAAGAAGTCGTGAGTTTTAACATAATCACCTGGAAATACAAGAAAAAAAAACACAAAACTAGTGAGGTTTGATTATAATGGCAACTCAAGTTAAACATTTTGTGAAAGGATTTTCATTGCTTTTATAAATTATTTACAAATATTCAGGAAATTGCTGCTTAGCTATTTATTTCATAAGAAGTGCAAGCACCGCATTATACAGTGGCGAAGCTTGAACAAAATATTCGCGCGGGGGGGGGGGGGGGGGGGGGGGGTCCTGAAAGTCACGGGACCCTTAAATTAGTGGGGGCCAGACTCAATACATATAAAATTTTTAGGCGAAATACTGGTAAATTTACACTACTGAGAAAAAAAAAACTGGTGGCCGAGGGTTGGCCTCTTCAATCCTTCCCCCTTGCTGTTATATAGTTATGTGTAATTTTGCTTTTCTAATTATTTGTATATTTAATTGGAAAATATAAAAGCTG
Organism: Ambrosia artemisiifolia; assembly: GCA_032199755.1. Taxonomy (NCBI): domain Eukaryota; kingdom Viridiplantae; phylum Streptophyta; class Magnoliopsida; order Asterales; family Asteraceae; genus Ambrosia; species Ambrosia artemisiifolia. The sequence goes on from CM063522.1 coordinate 10,479,907, forward strand.
CAATACTATTTTATTTTATTTAGCTCACTTTAATTCTTTCAACTAGTTTATAAAACATTCTTTGGCCATCCAATTTTCTAGTGAACATAAACATGTGCTTCTATAGATAATTTTAATAATAAACTCGAAAACATTATACACATGTACATTGACACATTGTATATATTAGTATAATTGTAATAATAAACTCAAGACAAACTCGAAAACTAACATTTTACCCATGAATTGCAAACTTGCATGTAAAACAAAACTATCATATGTCGATTTCTCTTGTTTTAAAAATAATTTATACATATTGATTTGAACATATATATGCATGTAATGTAAGGCAAGTATATTTTATAGTGTATCAAAACACAAAATATTAAATTTCATTATGTGCATATGAAAACAAAATCCTACATACGACTAACTTTTCTTAAGAAAGAAACCCAAGTGATGTTATTAATGGAATGTAAAAGTTATATTCACGCAATCACTTGAAAAAGAAAAGGTTATATACATATGCATGTAGAATACAAGTGTAACACCTACAAGAGTTCGTCTAAAAAAATTCTAAACACATTCATATGTGAATGCACATCAAATCAAATGTTATCTCATTTATCCATTTTCACCTCAGAAAAAGAAAAGACTTTTGCAAAACAAATTATAAAAAAAAAACAATTATTGTGTTATCGTAGTTCGGTAGTTCCGACCCGTTGTTGTGGCCAGATCGACGCTCGGATAGCTGTGGAGACGCAACTATACGCAAATATATACACACACAAATTCATAAACAACAGAATAGTATTCTTCAACGTTTTTCTGTACTTTTAAATATTTATAGTGTAATAATCTTGGATATATTTTTAAAGATTGGAGTTTTATATAGAGATTGGTAAAATGGGAGGGTTATCCTGATAATAATTTTGGTTGTCTGAGTAAAACTAAGGGTATGGTCCCGAGTCCCAGAGGCCACATCATCATTCCCCCATTTCATTCCCATCAAGGAGGTGGTACTCCCCTTCCCCCTTTCCTTCCGCTTTCTACATTAAAATACAGTATAAGCATCGGTGGGATTAGGGTGCCACCTAGGCTCCCGATGCTTTCTCCGAACGCACACCCCTCAGCCTATTACAAGGCTTTATCTAAGTTCCAAATAGAATGCAAGTTTTTAATCATTAAACAACCTTACCATTCATAAAAAACCACTTTATTTATTTATGTTATTATTATTAAGGTGACAAATAGAAGTTGTGTACGGAGTAAACTAGTGAAGTGTACGTCATAAGACAGTAAAGAAACTGAAACTAGAAGTTGGGAAATATTGAGGACAAAGCTAATGGCAACACATCATAATATGTACGTAATACATATATACATATCTGAAAGCCTGGTCACTTTTTTTTTCTCCTCCACGGGTGGGGGTAATTGGGTTGTGTCAGTCAGTGAGTCAGTTGGGCTAAATTCCAAATCTTATGGCCCACCCAAACCCGTGTGCCGGACCCAGTTTCAGGGTCACGGGTTCTCTTTTACTTTTATTTCCTTGTGTGGATAAATAATCAGATATCATATCATTCATTTTATATTTTTATATAACATATAATATAGTAATATAAGATTTTATAATTCCATTCTCAAATCAAAACTCACCACATGACTAATCTTCATTAAATTACACAAAATATCAAATACATGAGTTGTCTAATCTTAATTAAAAGATAAACATTACCTATCAAAACGTCACTTAATTGTCCCTTTAAGTGACTATAATAGTATTTGCTAAATTACTTATTTTTTTAATAATACCATGACTGACACCTATTGGATGTCTATCTTTAGTTTTTTTTTTTTCTCTCAAAATTATCATTTACTACGAATTAAATAATATAAAATATGTAAACATCAAGTTTTTAACCAAACAAATTACTAAAATTATTGGTTGATAAAGTATGGAAAAATTTATCCTTTTGATCCTTAATAAAATTATATGTCAGTTTTAAAAATACCAACAAGTCCAAATTACACATGTGATCCATAAATTACATGGACATGTAAAATCATTTGGTTTGTTCATCCCATCTTCATAATATAGTGATTTTAATGAAAAAGAAGCTAAAATGCGTGATTTACGGTTATTGGGTAACATGTCATATAGTTATTGATTTTTTTTAACTGTCCTGTAACTCTTATTAAGAATGATATATTTTAGAAAACTTAATCAAAAAAACATTAAATTAAAGTAGTTTTATTTGTGAAAATGACCTTTTACATGATTTTACATTAACATGACACAATAATTGTACTTGATGTTTTGTTACTTATCAAACAAATTATCTTAATTTTATTTTGTCAAATTTGTATTATCCAATTACACCTCTCTTTCAAGTTTCACCCCTTATCTCTCTCTCATCCAAAACCAAAACACATGAGGATAAAACAAAAAAGAAGAAGATATGCAATAACCATTCAACCACATACGTTGTGTTACCAAGTTTAATAAACGAAGGAAAAAAAAAAGAAAGTGAATTAAGGATAGAAAAAAGGGAAGCGTAAAGCAAATATTTAATTTAATACCATGTTCCCGAGTTCGAAGAAAATGAAAAGAAAAGTAAGTATTTTATATTTAAAAATCGTTTCATTCCAAATCCCTCAAATTTAGAAGGATGAGAACCGAAGGAAATAAACCAAAATTTTTCTATCATTTCTCTCTTAAAAAAACTATACAACACGATTTTTCTTTATCGACCCCCCGAATTTTCGCTCAGAAGTTCTGATTATATTGTTTTCGTTTAGAAATTTTTTGGTATATAAGCTTTCGACCCCCCCGGAACTAGTTGCGGAGTCGATAAGTTATACGACTTCTGAGAACTAGTGACTTCCGACCCCCCGAGTTTCGGGTCAAGATTCGCCGCCGAATGAAACTAGGGAACACTGCGATAGTGTGTAAAAAAACGAATATATGAATGCACAATAAAATCGACTGACTCATAATAAACAACTATAATTTAATGCTGATATGTATTTTCCTATTTTTTACGATCCAACGTTGATATTATTATCAAGCTTGTAAAGTTTGCCAACTTTTTTTTTCCTCCACAACAAAATGCATATTAAATTAAAAAAAAAAAGTAAATAAACCATGTAGATGCACTTACTTAAATTACTTAAAAACAATAAATAATTAATTTAAAAAAAGAGTTAAATTTACCTTGAATGCTTAGATTTGGATCTTGTTCAGCAGGTGAATAAAGTGAAAGAAAGTCATGTGTAGGCTTAACACCTACAAAATCAACAATAAGGTGTGAATTCTTCTTGTAAAACGATTAATATTTACAGTTATAATGTTAAATAGTTAAATGTTAATTCCAATGGTACCTGTGGCTCCACACTTACGATGTTGAGAAAATTCCATCAAAAAAAAGATTCAGAAAATTGCTTCAAGTCTCAGATTCTGGATCCAATTAATGAATGCTAAATTATTATTAATATTATTAAAATTAGCGAACAGTTAATCGGTTAGATCGCGGGAAACAAGTGTTAGATTTGTAGATTTAAATTAGCTGGTCAGATCTGTGTATCCAATTCTGTAAGATGCAATAGATTTAATCATTTTCATAACATAATTCAACAACGATAAAACTAAAATCTAATAGAAAGTTTAATACATAAGTTTGTGAATACATTCAAGTTGTGAGACAAATAGAATTGGTGGAAGTGAACACTAAACATTTCATATATAACATAATTCGACATAATTCGGTTGTGAAAATATAAGTAATCAAAGCAGCCGACCCCTTAAAAAAATAGTGTTAGTTTTAGACAAAAATCTTGATCTTTAAAATTCCGGTGAAAAAAAAATCATGGGTCCGCCACTGCATAACAGTGAGATAACGGAAAACAATTGAGAGGATTAGGTGATGCGTACCTTTGATCTGAATTTCGAATAATTTTACGAAATTCAGCTTGCTACAAGAATATTATTTATTAAATCTCAGATGTGTTGTGTTAAATTTGACTCCTAGGCATGGATTGGAATACTTGAATTATGTTGTTGAATTATGTTGGTGTTGGAACAGTGAAGAATTGTGGTGATGATGAAGAAGCAAAACAACAACTTGTGTTTAAAGATGGGGTTGTCACTCTCTTTTTTGTTTATCTCTGTGTGTTTGTGTCAGTGTGTGTGCTTTTGTTGAAGAGAATGAAGAAAGAAATGGTTCTTAAACGGTCTCCGTTTCGTGTTTTATATCTGGAAGACGGAGCTCTAACGCCGTTTTGCTATCTATGTCATGACGTCATTTCTTTCTTTTTTACAGAAGACTTTGGATTTTCTATTTGGGTATATGGTGATTTGTATTTAAACAAGATTCAAATCAAATTCATATTTAACTAATGTACTGTGACTGAATACCAATTTTTATAATAAAATCCAGCAGCAATATATTACACAAAAATGTTAAATCTAAATTTTGTTGCATATATGCTCAATACCGAATTTCTTACATAGATCCCTTCAAAATCGAAAGTGACATAATATTCGTATTGAAACCTAGTAACAAAAACTTATTATACAGACATGTTGAATACAATTCTCGAATATAAGTCATCAATTTATGTGACTCAAAGCACCTACAAACTGTCGTAGCTAGTATATCGCAAAATATTCAAAATTTAATAATAACAACAATTGTAATTTAATTTCTAACGCAATATAGATGAAACCCGCTCACATGATAAGGCGACATTCAGTGGCGAAACTTGGTTTCGGAATCGGCGGGGGCCGAACTCAATTTTTTTCGATTCGTAGTGGAAATCGGCGGGGGCCGGACTCAACCCGGACTCAATTTACCTATGAAAATCGCAAATTTCCACTACTGTGCAAAAAAACAGGGGGGGCAGGGCCACCCCTGGCCCCAACAATACTTCGCCCTTGGCGACATTGTTGTATGTAACGCATCCGTGTAAAAGCCACACGATCTTCTTTAAGTATAGATATTATGTCCTCGGAGTAGTTAGAAAGCATGGTTGTGACATATGCTCCACTTGGATTATTATTATTGAAGATTACTACTAATGCTTAATTAAGCAACTAGAGTTGATATGCTCCACTTGGATCATTGTCCTTAATTTTTGCATGCTAGTAAGATCACAAGCATCCGCTTGTTGATCTTCTACGCCCGTATTATTCTTGTAAAATCTCTTATAAGTCAATACATGCAAAATAGAACAACAATAAAAGGAGTCAGGTACAAACGTACAAAAGTAATGGGAGAATGAATAATTAAATTATATTAAGACACACCAACCTTAAGCAAGTCTTTACGGAGCACTTGGAGCTCATCATTGCCTTTGCATTCTTGAACAACAACAACTTGATTTATTGTTGTTGCGGCATTTTTGTTCTTTGATAGCTCCAAACAAACTTGGAAAACTTTCATCATTACCCAGAAAGACAAGAAATAACACTAACAGGCTCAGAACCGTGGCTGCCTTTTTTGTTGTCCAAATGATAAGCAAAGACGTGCATGTAGGATTTTACACCAACACCCCCGTTGATCAATTGGACACAAAAAGCCGTTGTAAAAAACGTTCACCCCCCCCCCCACACACAAAAATAAAAAATAAACATGAGCATTTGAAAGAAAATATTGTTTTGCATGATTAATTGATAGGGCTGTAAACGAACCAAACGAACATGAACAGGGCCTTGTTCGTGTTCGTTTGTTAAGGAAATAACGTATTCACAAATTTATCCTGAACACTTACCGAACGAGATTTTTCGTTCATGTTTGTTTGCTAAGGAAATAACATGTTCACGAACCGTTGATGAACAATTACCGAACGAGGTTTTTGTTCGTGTTCGCTTGTTAAAGAAATGAATGTGTTAGTGTTCATTTGTATTTATTTGTTAAATTTAGGTATCGGACATAAGCGAACACAAAATAACACCAATTAACGCCCACGAACACAAATAGGCATTAATGAACAAAACCAAGCACAAACTAACATATTAAATTCCGAAAATTTCATCGCGAACATTGTCCACCAAAAGTATACTAATCTAATTACTCAAATATACTTGACACAATTAAGCTTGACCACATAATGTATCATAAAAGCACAAAATTATCATATTAACTTGAAATTCTCGTTTAATCCACCTAAAATAACAGTTAATTAAAATAGTTAAAGTAATATTAATATGTGATACACTAATATGTATTAAATAATCTACCACTTGAAAATTTGAAGTGCTTAAATTAAAAATAAAAAGTTAAAAACCCTAATAAACTATCAAACACAAACAAACATTAACGAACACGTTACCGGAATGTTCACGAACATAAATGAATAACTATCATATCGACTAAATGCCCCCATCCGACTAGGGTCAAAAGTTCCTAGCCAGATAGTTTGTTTTTTTTCCTCTCTTGGTTCGTTTGTTTTTCCCATCACGATGGGCAATACCGACACCCACCCTTAAAACGCCAAAGCCCTCACACCCTCAGCTTCATCCAGTCTTTTCTCTTACTGATATCCAGCAGAAGGTTCGTGTGCTTGTTGACATGAAGGCTATGTACACCTCCTGGGTACATTTGTTTCAGTTACATGTCGAGTTCTTGCACACATTGACGGTACGCCGCCGCCTCCAGACACTGCTCCTACTTATGCATCCTGGTTGGAAATTGATTCTATCATTCTCCAATGGATTTACGGGACGCTTTCTGATAACCTGTTGGCCTAAGTCTTAATTGCTGAATCCACCGCTCATTATGGTTGGACTTGTATCCAAAATATTTTTCAAAATAACAGGGGTGCACACATTGCCGCGTTGGAACCGGAGTTCATTAGCGTGGCTCTCAAGTCGCAACCATCTTTGGAGGCCCATTTTCAGCAACCCAGAGAAGTTGCTGACCAGTTGAATGATTTACTTAACACTCCCGTTAATGACAAGTGCCTTGTTCTTTAGAATTTCAGATAGTCCGTGTGTTACAAATTGAGTTTGACATGATGGGTTCCATCATCAATCTATCCCTCCACCCTTGACTAGAAGCGTGTGAGACGCTTTTAGGTGATCCAAAAATGTCAGAATGCTCGGGAACTCTTGGCCGGAAGTCCTGCTATTGCTGATGTTTCCCATTCGGCTCCACCACAACTTCCCACGGTTACCAAACCAAAGCAAACCTAATTGTAGTTGAATACTATTTAACCCACCAATTTATCTTATGAAATAAATAATAGTATTTAACTTCTTAAATAATATTTCACTATTGTACGTCTTTTATATTTATCTAATAAATAAAAACTATTATCAATTAATTACTATGTAACTATTAAACAAAAATAATCAATAGCTAATTATTTCTCTAAAAAATTATTTAACTGAATAATTCACAATTATTTAAATCCTCATTCCCCCAGTGAAAATAAACGGCATATCGTGATTTAATATTTAACAATAAAATATTACTTGTTTATTGTTAAAAGTGTAACTCTTTAGATCGTACATCAACGGCAATGTTGATTATCAGACATCCTATATCCAACAATTTCTAGCCTAATTCTTTTAGTGATCATAATAAGGGAGGCGGCGGCACCTTATGGGCTGTAGCTTCGGGTTTGCACCCATTTCGGGTACACCGCCACCACCCATTGGGTAGGCTTTGCTGGATGATTTCACGAGTAGAGAGACCTGAACGTTTTGGTTGAGTTTTTTGACCGTTGAATGGTCTAATGACCATTGACACCCATTTATAGAAATATTTTAAATAAGCCACGGTATGGTTTGGTTTGACCAACCGAAATGTATATGAACTACATCAAATGTTTTATGTAATCCAAATTTAGAGCAAAAAAAAAGTGAGCCTAAGAACAGGGGGGTGGTGGATGACAAACAGGATCTACGAGGACAAACAATTTGATCAATTTGAGGAGTGAAAAATTACGAGAACACATCTTTAATAGAAAGATTATTTAGTTTTTTTATATTTTAAGACAAAATTGCAGAAAACGTCCTTTATGTTTACCCAAAGTTGCAGGTTTAGTCCTTTAACTTTAAAAGTTGCAGGATACCTCCTTTATCGAAGTTTTTGTTGCAGGAAACATCCTTTAATGAACTTTTGGTTGCATAAAACGACCTTTACCACTAACGGTGTTAAATTATCCTGTTAAGTTACCCTCACATGCGAGGGTATTTTCGTCAATTTGTATTTAAAGGACCTTTTCTGCAATTAAAACAAAAATAACAACATAACAATAAAGGAGGGACTAAACTTGTCAAAGTTTGGAAGTTTTTAAAACAAACTCATCCTCTCTCTCTCTCAGACTCGTTTTTCCGGCGATGGTCGCCGCCGGCGACCACATTCCGGCCAAGTACTCCGACGAAGGCAAATAACCCCACCGTCTCGACCTTTCTTAAACAACATTTATTTATTTTTATGATTTTTAATTTTAATAAAGTGGATTTAGCTGTCCAACACACACAAATAACCCACTGGTTATTTATTACGGTATAAAAAGCTCAAGGTGGCGGAGTGTGCCTCTTCATTTCTTCATAATATATCCCTGGCCGGTGCAAAGAATTCAGTTTTGATTATCATCATATCGGTTTTAGTTTTTGATAATCGTGTCAGGTCTAATTTCATCGTGTCAGGTCTAATTTCGATTCAATTCTCATCTGATCAGTTGTTCAATTATATGCATGCAATTTTTTTTTTTTTTTACAATTTGATTCATTTGATGATGAATTTGTTTGTTTAACTTGTTTTTTAGTGTTTAACGTAGTTCACGTTTTTTCTGTAATTGTTTGATCATAAAGCTATTGAAGAAAAAAAATTGTTAAGATTTTAACACACTTTATCTTTCGATTCTTTTGATATATGTATACATTTTGTCGCTTCAGATTCTCAATTTAGCCTTCTTTCTTTTAAGTGTTTTTTTGTTAATTGTTTGAGTGTACTGCATGTATATATATATTTTTTTTATCATTTCTCTTTATTGTTGTTGAATTAAGCGATCATCTCTAAAATCTGCAGTGGGGAAAAGTTTAAACGTTAATAATCAGCTTTAAAAACCGCCTTTTGACCTTCGTCGGAGTACTTGGCCGGAATGTGGTCGCCGGCGGCGACCATCGCCGGAAAAACGAGTCTGAGAGAGAGAGGATGAGTTTGTTTTAAAAACTTCCAACCTTTGACAAGTTTAGTCCCTCCTTTATTGTTATGTTGTTATTTTTGTTTTAATTGCACAAAAGGTCCTTTAAATACAAATTGACGAAAATACCCTCACATGCTTGGCATGTGAGGGTAACTTAACAGGATAATTTAACGGCGTTAGTGTAAAGGATGTTTCCTGCAACAAAAACTTCGATAAAGGAGGTATCCTGCAACTTTTAAAGTTAAAGGACTAAACCTGCAACTTTGGGTAAACATAAAGGACGTTTTCTGCAATTTTGTCATATTTTAATTATGAGAATCTCTCTCTCTCTCTCTCTATATATATATATATATATATATATATATATATATATATAAATTTTAATGAAAGTTTATATATTTTTAATTGTTGATTAAAAAACAAATAAAATTATATGATAGTTGAATGAAGTGATGACGGTGTTTTTATGTGTTAATGGTAGCTTAAGATAAAAATGAGGTGACAGTGCAAGATTAGAGAGGGTTAGGGTATATGAAAAAAGTGTCCCACCTTCTTAAGGCTTAGGGGTGTGGTGGTCTGGGAAGGGATCGGTGAGTGCCACCTCACCCTTCTACCTACGGGAACACCGCCCCACGGTGTGATTTCGGTGCCAACGGGTGATTCTCCCCATCTGACATTATTTGTCCTTTTCCTCATTTTCTTTTAAATAAAATAATAAAAAAATAGAAGGGGGAAGAACGGAGAACCATTTCCATCATAAGGGAGAGGGAAAGGGGGAAATAACGTAGCGCTGATATAAACAAGGAGGAGGAAGGGAAAGGGGAAACCACTCAAACCATACCCTTCAGCCTAAGTATTTAACTATAAATTAGGTGAAATGTTTTTTCCCAAGTTACTTAAAAAATCGAAGGGAAAGATAACCCATATATAAAGATTATAAAAAAAAGTTACATTTAACTATGAATTAGGAAAAAAAATTATAGACATTACTATTTAACAATTATTACAATTCGAATTTTTCTTATTAATTCATATTTGAAAATCTATATCTATATCTATACATCTAATAAAACAAAGTCTATGAGGACACTTGGCACTCCCATATTGCACCTCAATTCCTCTCTCTTCCCATATTGTGCCACATGGCACCACCATGTAATTTATAAAAATTTTAGTTTTTTAAAAAATCAAAAATCATTAAATATTTTGAGGTCAAAATTGGCCAAGGTGTTTAATAAGTTTCCTAAATAAAAAACATTTAATGATTATCCTATTTTAATCAAAGACTTCTTTTGTACTCCTCTTTCATTCTTCTTCTTCTAAGTATCATATTCTTTTTCTCTCTTCGTAACCTCCATCAAGCCAAAAACCCTAATCAAGAGCGATCGTTCGAATCAGAGCACTATTGCCGTCTTCTTCATCTCCTCTTCAAGGTTTTCTATCTTCCATTCATCTGTCTGTTTTTTCTATATGTTTTTTTTTGTGTTTTTTCTGTAGAGAGAGAGATACCAGAGAGCCGATTATCAGGTAACAATCATATAACCTCATCTTCTTCGTGTTTAATCTCACTATTATCGTTCTCTCCATCCCTGCTTCATTCTTCCTCAACCCTAATCAATAACCGTGAGATTTGATTTCAACAGGTATCATAGAAACTGTTTTAATTGTAAGTTTCTGTTTCCGATTTGACATTCATAACATTTGATTTTCAATATTCATCCTCATCTTACTTTTCCTTTTCAAAATCTGTGTTAGATCGATTTTAGGTTACTGATTGTTTTTGGATCTTAGTTTCTTTGTTCTTTATGTATTCATTATTTGATTAGGGTTCTGTATATATATGTAATGGAATGTCAATAATCAAGACTTTTAATGAGTCAATGGTTTTTCAGAGCTAAACAGAGGTTTATTAGGAAGATCTTGCGTAAATGCTGGATAATGGGCTTGATGTTAACACTTTTGGAAGGGTATTGGTTTTGGAGGTATGAGTTTGATTGTTTATTGGTTTTGGAGGTATTTGTTTTATTTTTTTGTCAATATTAACGCCTTTTTACAGGTATATGCCGGAGTTACTGTCTGAGCGCAACAAACTTAGTCCCTTTTCTGCCAAGTTTCACACATTGGTATGTTTCTTCCTTATTTAGTTCGTTTTTATTTTTGTTTCAATCATGTTCTCTAAGGTGGCCTTTATGAATCTATAATGTTGTTTCAATCATGTTCTCTAATGTTTGATATCTGCTTGATGGAAGCTTATGATGTTTTTAACTGAATGATGCCAGCTAATGTTTTCATCAGTTTTGTTTATGATTTTAGAATCGGATGATCTTATGTTTTGTTTGTCTAATTTGATAGTTTGCTGAATGGTTAATTATGTGTGTGAATTAACTTTTCAATGTAGAAACTTCTCAAGCATTAACAAAGATAAAGTGAAAGATCTGGAAGCCATCATGCTGCTGTTTAGGCGAAAGTGATGAGAAGAGGACAGTGAGAGGAACTGTTAATCCAACCATAGCTTCTCCGTTTACATCAAGGGGCTTTCTTGTGAGTGCTACACCTGTTAATATAGTAATTTTAAAGTTACAATTCTGAATATAAACTTTTTGTTTGCTGAATTGTTAAATGTTGTTTTTTTTTGCACCTGTCCTGTATTCACTTTGATTTTGGAGATGCTATCCTTATGCTAAAACATGTTGAATTACTTTGATTGAAATTGAATTTAGGAGCTCTTGACATAGGTTTTTTTAATCAGTTTCTCCTAATTTATTTTGTTTCTTTTGACTGTAATACATTGGAAATTGGTATGAGTTACTTGGTCAACTGCGTTTTTAAGCATGTAGGTGGTTACAAGTCCAAGTCAATGATTATGAATGTCAATGTTTTAGCTCTGAAGACTCCTCTGCCATTGCGTGGTTCAGTTTTGTTTCTCCCGTAGTTGTTAAAAGCCACCCCCTCTTGCGCCTAGACCCATTTTTAGGCAAGGCGAGGCAAGGGAAACACGCTTTGAGTCAAGGCGATTGCGCTATAGTTAAGTAGGTGATGGTTTAGTTTTTTATTTGTTCGCTTTTTTTTATCTCAAGCCTTGATTTTTTTTGCGTCTTGCGCCTAGGGTCCAGGCGAGGCCTATGCGCCTTGAGTGCGGCTAGCTTCTTGATAACTATGGTTTCTGCCATGAGTATCTGACAACTTCATAGGTTGCTGATAATTAGGTAATTATGTATAAGGCAAGTTTATATAATCTAGAATGATATTTAGTAATCAGCACGATGTTTAATCTGTTGTGTAGATAAATAAGAACACGGCCTTGACTTATTCATAAGTAATTGGGTCGAAATCACCACCTTAAGTTTATGTCTTATACTTACGACTTTTTATATCAAACCATTTGATATAAATGTTCAATTGATGTTAGTTTTGGTCTCAACGCACTTTAATTTAGATTTAATGTTTACAGTCATTTACAAATAAAATAGTGTTTAATTGATTATATTTGACAAATATTATTTCAAATTCTCAACTAGAACTGCAAGGTCTTACTATACAAGTCAATTTTCACTCATTTTTAAGATTAAACTATCTCAAAATATTTATCATCTTAAGTATATAGACTTTATTCCTGTGTAGAAATTGTGGATATATAGTCATAATATTAAGCTATAGATATGTTATACTTAAGGGACAAAATCAATGTGTTCATATAGTAAGTTGGTGAAATGAGTTTTATGTTGTATGCAAGATAACTTTAAATTCACGAATCTAGATACCTCAAAGATTATTGTGGTTTAGTGTGGTTCTAAATTAACTGCAAATTAATGGTTTGCATAATATCATTTTTTTTGTTTTATTTACTTGATTTTCTTATTTTCCGTTATAGAATCTTAGTAAATTGCCATTATTTCTATGCTTATACATCAAGAAAAAGCAATCAATATAAAAGAACTGTGTCGTTGTCATCCATTGTGCAGGGAAAACTTACTGATGGAATGTATTTTTTTATTTCAGCTTTGAAAGGGGTGACCCAATTTAATTCAAGCTATGTATTGTTAAGGTGATTAAAGGTATGAAATAAATTGGTACATCTAAATGGTTTTTTGAATTTCTTCACATGGTATAATTATAGAAAAACCTCACTTGTAGTTAAGTTGCATATATGTGTGTGTTTGCTTGAACAACTAAGAAACTCAAAATGTGTGTTTGAGTGACTAGGTAGAAGTTGCTGCTCTTTCTAACTTTGAAGAGAAAGAAGAGCAAATGGAGCAGGTACACAAGAGATTTCAATACATAGTATAATGTCTGTATTTGATAGCTCTGAAAATGAGTTGGCCATGTTTGATGTTATACACGGATGTTTTCTGGCCATTTGAACTTGAGAAAAAAGTAAAGGTCCATTTCTAAGAGCAACAGAGGCTGCACTCTACTTAGATAGATCATATATCAACCAATGTTGCGACTATCTCTTAACTATACATGTATGCAATTGGGGTTGTATTTGATTGATACTAGCCCTAACGAGTCAAATAAAATATATATAGAAAATGATTAAACTAGCTAAACAGTAAACACCTTTTCATAAAAATTAAGTCAAGATTCGGTCAACCTTGGTACGTTGTTCATTTTAGGCTTTTAGCAACCAAGTCCACATCCATTGGCAATTGAGAGTGTTGCATTGGTATTTAGTAGCATTCAAATACCCATCTGGGAAAATTCTTGATCAGGTGTGTGTATTTATTATTATTACTATTATTATTTTTCAACTAAATATCTCGATTCTAGATTCTTATGCAACTTATTTTAGTACCTGTTGATCTTTTCACTTCAGGTATTATAAAACGTGCTACCGAGTTTCAAGTATATAAAGAGATTGCTCGACCTTCTGGCGTTGACTTTGCTTATGCAGGTAATACCAATGTGTATCACACAAAGGATTGTTCTATTATGTATATCACATTCTAAGTAATTTTGTATACCTTTCATTTAATATATTCACTTGCAGAATGATAAGTTGAAGCTTTTGAAACCTGGCTCCCTTCAACATCTTGGTGAAAATATGTTTGCTTTTCTGCTACATACAATTACATCATCACAACTTTCTAAAGTCAAAGTCCACAAAGCAGAGTTGCGCTGCAATGGTAGAAGGTGGATCATCTATGGTCTTGGAGGCGATTCTCATATGCGAGGGATTATGAGATGGTGATGCCCTCCTTCCAATTTCTCTGGTTTATTTTTACAGATCCGAAGAGATTCATAGAGAAGAATCAGAGAACAATGCACTTCTAGCAAGTGACCAGCTCGTGTTTGATAACTACATGGATAAGGTAGTTTTTAAATTATTTGATTCTATATCTCGACTTTTATGGATTCACCATTTTTCATATATGTTTTTTTTTTGTATTTTCAGCCATTTTCTCCCATAAATGAAAGAATTGTTTTGATCTAACACTCACATATTTTAAGATACCAAGCTTAGTTAACCCACATTTTTTTATCTTTTTTTTGTATCACCCTTCATAACATGTGGAAAATTTGACCCATGAGTTGATTTGGGTCTAATGAGATAGGGCTGAGACTTACCCAAATGAAATGGGTCCATTAGAATTTCTTGATTTATTTGTAGATTATTGATCTGACAAACAATTGAGGCTGCACATGCACTTTTGATCACTATTGTAAGCATCTCAATCCCTTCGTATTTGTTGTTAATTCATGTGGTTTTTTTTGTTTATTTTCTTGAATCTCATGTGCTTTTTTCCTGGGCTGCTAGGAAATAGGTGAAATTTGCTACATCACACCTTGTCTTTTCCTAGGCTACCAGCAAAATTCAAGGGCACTATATTGTGGCTGTTGTTCCAAGAAAACCATCCACCTGCTCATTCACCAACTCAATTGCATTCCTTTTTTTAGTGGCGTCGTCTAGATCTGTGAGCATTTATAGGAAACACATGAGTTATGCCGCTTTCAAGGTGTCCCACTAAAGAACTTCAATTACTGGTCGTTTGATTCCTCCTCACCAAGTGCTTGATTAGTATGTTATTTTTTTTTCTTTTCTTTTTTTGGTAAAAAGATGTTTTGGTTTGTTATTGTTGACTATTGTTAAGATTCGTTTATTCAGATGTTTTAAAAAAATATAGAATGATTAATGATTTAAAAAAAAAATTTAGAATGATCTTGATGGTCGTATACCGACTAAAACAGCATTAACAAAGTACTTGATGAGGAAGAATTAGAGGAAACAAAGAGGCGAAGGCACTAAGCTGAAGAGGTTTGATCACTTTTCTTCATTCGTTTTCAATTTATTTATGTAGGTTATTTTCAGCATATGCATGATTTTACTATGCAATTTTAAGATGACTATAATAACACCCTCTAAACATGCTGAGGTATTCCTTACAATACCAGCTGATAGATATCTTCATGAGGTTGCGTTTTGAAACGTCTGTCTTGATCTCATCTGTTTTGATGTTGATTCAGAATGCTATGAAGGTCTGTTGATCAGCAGCAGCAGCAGCAGAAGGCAATAGATCTGTTGAAGCTAAAATCGGTTCTTCAGCAGCAGACAAAACAGTAGATCACCAGCAGACTGTAGGAGCAACATGTGTTTTTAAATTTGAATAGAATGTGTATTGCTTGCTTTTAAATTTGAATAAAATATTTCTACTACATTTTTTTATACGTTTTACCGTTCAAAATAATTGTACGTTAGGTGAACCGCGTGTTAACGCGGGCAGGAGTGAAATTACTTATACTTGACGGTGATGGGAATGTCAAAACTAAACAAAAAATGTGGTGTATAAGGAAATTTTCAGCGATATTTGAATAAAATGTGTATTCGTTGCTTTTAAATTTTAATAAAATTTTTCTACTGTATTTTTCTTATACGTTATACTACTCCAAATAATCGTACGTTGGTGAACTGCGTGTCAACGCGGGCAAATATCTAGTATATAATAAAAGAAAGCAATTTTAATGACATGGCATTCAAGGAAGCATTCTCCTCTTTGAGTGTGTCATGTGTCATGCCATGTGGCAAATTAAAAAAAAAACAAATAATAATATAAAACCTAATCTACTAAAATTAAATTGAGTTATTTTAGGAAAAAAAGAATTTAAAAACATATTTAACTTTTTCTCTCTTATGTTTCCTCTCATAATTTTTAAACGTTAATATCTTTTATATACGAGATTTTCTAAAGAAAAAAATTACACCAAATTAACGAGCGTTTTATTAGTGCTATATAAAAAACGGAGAAAAAAACGACTATTTTTGTGGGGTTTCGTTCATACGGGAAAAAAAACACAAAGTGTTCAAGTTATTCATTAATCATGTTTTTTCTTTTAAACCAGGTTCTTATATACGATGTTGAAATTCAGCTCATTCGCCATGCTATCATTGAAATTTTACTCTTTTAAAGATGCATAGGTATACTTAATCAAGAGAAGTATTAGTATTAGTATTATTAGAATTGTTATATTTTTCAACCCGGGACGCTCCCGGGATAAAATCTAGTTTAAAATGTAAGATTTTATTATTTTCTCTAAAACGATTTTTATTTCAAGCAGATTTTATGAGTAGAGTAATATAAAAGCAAAATGGAAAAGTTCCATGTAACATGGACATTCTTCTGAAGCAATCCTCATAGGGATCAGTTAATAAATATTTCCTCTTACTTTAATCGGATTAACTTAATAATTGTTATTATATAATAATTAATAGCGTATAAAGTCATACCCCTATTTTTTATATTACAGTAGTACACATAACATAATAAATGTACTTAAGTACATAACACAAAGAGTGGACAATTTTGCATAACAGATGACTTAAAAAGTTCATAATTATCATAAACATTATATTTAACATTTTACTTACTTTACAATCACTTTGCTTTAACTAACTAAAGAAACTTTTAATCAATACAAAACTTATTTTAAATAGAGAATTGTAAACTGCATAAATACGCATACATATTGTTTCAAAAATGAGTTGCTGTTCTAGGTCCATCCACCTAGGTTGCGATAAATTTTATGTTTTAACTCTAATATAAAGCAATTTTTTCACAATTTAAATATACCGAATTTTTTGCTATTGAATTCGGTACGCACTATGTACAATTGATTACATGTTGATATGGTGCTCGTTACATATGTCTAGTTACGTGATGATTACTAAGTAAAATTCTATTCCAGTTTTCATAGGGTAACATTCAATAATGAACAAAACCTAAAAAAACCATGAAGATTTTTATTTAACGGCAAATTTTATTACATCTTAGTTCCACCTCACTTTACACTTGTAAGGATTTAAACCCCACAACCTTACATTTACAAGAGGGAACACTAGACCTACTGGACCAAGAGGCCATGGGTGCCA
Organism: Ambrosia artemisiifolia; assembly: GCA_032199755.1. Classification (NCBI taxonomy): domain Eukaryota; kingdom Viridiplantae; phylum Streptophyta; class Magnoliopsida; order Asterales; family Asteraceae; genus Ambrosia; species Ambrosia artemisiifolia. Next base: position 10,497,407 of record CM063522.1, read on the forward strand.
TGAAGATTCTAAGAAGTTGTTTGGTAGCCTTTGAATGATCATTAAGAGGCTACATCTGAATGGTTCAGTGTCATTTATGGTTAAGATGTAATATTAAGTATGAATGGTTAAGAGGTATTTAGTAGTTGTCTTTTAACCATTCAGAGGTATAGACTATTAAGATGTAGCATCTGAATGGTCATTAAGAGACTACCAAACAACCCCTAAATTTTACTCCCTTCGTCCCAATTTAGATGTCATGAGCCCACAAACACACATATTAAAAAATCTTTTGTTTGTATGTTGTAAAATGACAATAATATCCTAAAATCTTTGATTGTGTTTTGTCTTTTATGGGCAAAACTGAAAATTACATTTCTATTTTTAAAAATAAATATTTAATTTGGAAAACCAAAAATAAAAAGATTGACATCTAAATTAAGACAAGGAGAGTAATAAAATGATGGGATAAAAAGAAAGAGGTTGGTTGATACACCTTGAATTGCGGGAAGAGTCACGTGATAGTAAGTGTGTGGCAACCACTACTAGGAGTCAGTGGATATGTTAAAAGCAAGAAGCCGAGATGCTCACGTGGCCAACTCACGCCGCGATGTTGTCCCCCTTCCGCAATTTATGGCGTGACACTTTTTTTTTTTTTTTTTTTTTACCATTGTTTATGTTTATTCACAACAATTTTATTTTACATGAGTTCTGTATCATGCCGCATGCCCGCATTACTAGTTTTATTGTCTTCTTTGTTTGCTTGCTCTTTTTTATGTGTGATTTTGTAAATAAAATTACAAGAGACTTTCACACGTATATGCGTTAAGTTTTCGTACAAAGGGTAAAATAGATTAGAAGGGTGAAAAAATAGCAGAACACCATCGTCGATTTTGGGTTTCTATCGATTTGGGAATTAGGGTTTTTTTACAAGAAGTGGAAGAAACCTGTGTTTGAATCGTTTCCTGTGAAGAAGAAAGATTAAATCTGTCTTTTTTAATATTAGGACATAAAATGACCTAATTGTCCCTGGAGTTAACTGATTTTTCTAACTGAGTTAAAAAAACTACCCAAAATGGCACCAAAAAGAAGTTCCAGTTTACCAGTGATAAAAAATAACTTTTTCTGTCTAAACAACCATTTTTGGGCAAACCTCAGGGGCCAAAATGGCAATTTACTCCTTTTATATATTTTGTTTAGTTTAGAGGAATTAAATTGGTTAAATATATGCGAAACGACACGAATGGATAATCCGGTAAATTATCGAGACATACATACGAGTAACTGACCCCGAACGTTGGTGGAATAACAAAACAAATAATTATTGAATAATTCGTTTGATATTATTTGCAATTATGTGCTTATGTGAATTATTTGGTGAATTTATATGTAACTATGTGTACTTAAGCGAACCGCAGTATGGAACCCGTAACCGACACCCGACGAACCGAGAATGTATTTTAGTTGTAAATATTTGTGTAAAATATTTTACGGATTAGTTGTTATATGCAAAGCCCAAATAATAAACTAACAAAACAAGAATGTATTATAAATAAGAGTTTGCTCAAACCAAAGAAGCCCAAAAGGCCAAGGCGCGGATGTAGACGCGCCACGGACCGCGGGTGAAGGCCCGTGTGCTCCGCGGTCTGCGTGGGATTCATCTGACGACCGAACCTAGTTTTGAACTATTTAAACGATTTTTAACCCACTTTCTCACATAGCACAACTCTAATTCGTTATCAGCAGGCCCCATACAAAAAATATCATCCCTAACCTCTGCCATAACCATAATCAATCGATTCTAGGAGCTTAAGACGTGTATAGGATCAAGGAATCGAAGAGCCTAAGGTTTATTATCAATCCTTTGATTGTTTTAATCCATTTGATTATGTTTAATCTTGTTTTTTACCATAAAACCTAAAGTCTAGATTTGATCAAAACTTGTTTTTATCGATAACTAATGATTTGTAGATGTTTAACATGTTTATGTGATGAGTTTTGATGATGATTTGATTGTATTACAACATAGGATGCATGTTTAATCATAAGCACTAATTTTATGAAACTTGACAAACCCTAGGTTGAAGATTATGATGTTTAGAACTGAGTTTGATGATAGTATGATGATATTATATTAGTCTAGGATGATTAACATGTGTTTGATGCTTGATTAAAATCGTTTGATCCATTGTTCATACCATGCTATAATAGGAAACTTTATATGTTTTGGATTTTGAAGTTGAGATTAATACATGTTATGATGTATGTAATGCTATGAAATGATTAGTAATGATTATCTAAGATTGTTAGAACGTTGTTTCGGTAAAAATCAAACTCGATTCATGTACTTGCTAAAAATGGAAACTTTTTGCTTAATACATGCTCTTAGTGTTCATAACTTACTAAGTTTGGAAAGTTTACATGAGATACAAGTTGTAGGATGTATGGAATGTGTTATATGACTTTTTGTTAATGACATACTAGTAGTAGAATCTATGAATGAACATGAATTCGTGACTATGTGTATCATGCTACATGTTATGTGTTAATTAACATGATAGATGCTAGGATTACATGTATTGGGTGAAACCTGTAATTCTTGGTTTGTTAAACTTGAACATAAATGAAACATTAACGGGTCACTAATGGGACGACGGGTCAAACAAAGTCAAACATAGTCAAACACTTTTGTAAAACACAAACTAAGACATTGATCGGATTCAATGGGTTAATTGGACAAACACAAACATTGAACAAACACTTATAGATTGTATTATGATAGGTCCCGGTAGTTGGATATCTATCTTATACGCTTGGTTTAATTTAGCACGCAAAGCTAAGGTGAGTTTCACGGCCCCTTTTTACTGTTTTCCTGTTGGGGGAGAAACATGCTACACAGACACACAGACACACGAACATTGTAGATCACATGTACTGTTATATCACTTGTTTACTATAGCGCAACTCTCATTCTTAAGTCATTACATTGTAAACCATAGTATGTGTAACATAGTGAGGAGATATGAATAGATCTATTAGGTCTGACAAGCCCCGCCTGTGTCGACTAGAGGTCGAGCAGGTGCATGTTGTCCTAGATATTCGTCACCGTTGAATGGGCGGTGGCAGGAGGCAACAAGCTACCGATTGTCAGGAATGGTTTATGTACGCTTATTAACTTGATTAATGTCTAGCTAACATTGGATAAAATTAGTAAACGGATGTGGACCTAAACGGACAAACAGACAAACGGATTTACTTACATTGAAACCTGTGAACTCACCAACTTAATTGTTGACACATTTTAGCATTTTTCTCATGTATCAAAGGTAACTGCTACTAGGATGCACGTGGAGTCACACTTGCATACATATAAACACTATTATTTGGTTTTCAACATTTTATTTATAGAGAAAATTGCAATTTTCGTTCCTGTGGTTTGTCTAAACTAACAAGTTCAGCCCACGCTTAACACCCTGAGTACCTAAGGTTTGTTTTTCTAATGCTTTACGTCCCTGAGACTAACGGCCGTTTATTGTTCCGTTAGTTTTTGGGTAAATTAACTAATATACCCCCATCTTCTCCAACCACCACCTATAACACCACCTGCAACACCAATCACCACCACCACCACCTGCAACACCACCTTCACTCCAACAAACCCTAGAAGATAATAACAATAACAACAATAATAACAATAACAATAACAATAAAGTATACGTGTGTGTTGGTGATACATTTGAAGATATTAACTTCAAATTCAGTGAAGAGCATTATTCTTTATAATTGAAACCGACTTTACTAAGTCGGTCAACTAACTGTGCAACTAACTGATCAAGGAGTCTTCTTCTCCGGCCAGTCTCTTCTCCGGCCGAACTCCTCCTCCGGCGGCCACCAAACAACAGATCCAACACCCTCTGTTTCCCCACTAATCTTTCTCTCCGACTAGTTAACCCGACCGTACGACCCCTTGTCACCACACTTCCGGTCACCTCCTCCGACCAACCATCCCTCCAAACAACCGGTAATTGTTACCGGCTCTGTTACAGAGCTCCTCTTCGAACCGGTTGACTTTGTAGGCTTGTTATCTTCCTCAGGTCTCGATTGTATTCTGACAAAACCCGACCAGTTAAATTATAAAAAGGGTGACATCAGTTAGTTGCAGAGGGGACTGGCCGGAGAAGAAGACCGGAGACTGGATTCGGTTGGGTGGTGGTGGCGGTAGGTGGGTGGGTTGGTTTTAGAAGAAGATGGGGAGGGTGGCGGTGGAGATGGTGTTGCAGGTGGTGGTGGGTGGGTTGGTTGGTTGGAGAAGATGGGGGAGGGTGGCGGTGGAGATGGTGGTGGTGGTGGTGTTGCAGGTGATGGTGGGTGGTGGGGGGGGGGTTGGAGAAGATGATGGAAGGGTATAAAAGTCATTTCACCCACAAACTGAAGGGTATAATAGTCATTTCACTACAAACTAACAGACAAGCCTAATGGTCGTTAGTCTCAGGGACGTAAAGTGTTAGAAAAACAAATCTCAGGTACTCAGGGTGTTAAACGTGGGCTGAACATGTTAGTTTAGGCAAACCACATGGACGAAATTTGCAATTTTCTCTTATTTATATTACAGTATGTTGGTTTTTGGAAACTCGTACTTGTTTTTGCGAGATGATTTACAATTGCTTCCACTGAACTTTTAAAACTTGAACTGTTTGGTTTTATTTACGTATGATTTTGAAAGCATATAGAGGTCGTTCATTCGATTGTTGACTGGATCCTGGTATGTCTTGCGTCTCGCAGGAAAACATCGCAATGAAAATTTGACGGTGTGACGAAAGCCTTTATGATAATTGTTTTTGTTTCTTTAAAATAAGGGTCAAATATACGAAAAAATTGGTTTATTATTATGTATTCTAGTTGCAAGAATTGAAAACTCCAAACTGATAAAAGAAGATGATTGGCATATGTTGGGCATTTTTTACTCTATGGTTCCACTTTGATCTTTATATGAGCTCTCTAAATAAATCAAGAATGTACAACATAATATAGGATGTTGATTTTGATATGAGAATTGTAAACTTTGGATGGTAAAAAAATGAAATAAAAACTAGAGGAATTTGAGTGCAACTAAGGAAAAAGTAAGGGAAGTAGGTCCATTAAATGGAATGGGTGATATCACGTGGTTCACGGTCTAGCCTACCCATAGGCCATAGCAACTAGGTTTGGAGGAGGCGTTGCGCCGCTCTTTCTATCACGTGACCACGTCGTCACGTGGGCGATGTTCTGAATCTGCAATTTTTGCTTTGTTTTTTATATTCTATATCTATATTTCAGGTATTATTATTTGGGATAATGTCTCGACTATATATTTATTTATACACACATATATTGTGTTAAGTATACTAATCTCGATAAAACTAAAAATAGAGAATGATGTTGAGTTCTTTTTAAAGTAAAAAAGAAGTGCGTTGGGATTATGTTTTTCATGAAGTGTTGTCTTTTTCTAAAAGGTTAAGATCAATTTTTATCATTTTTATACTTTAGAGGGAAAATGAATTTAAATACTTCAAACTATTGTATCACTCCCAACTATCACTTTGGCTATTAATACTACAAATTTTACACTTTGTCACCCTCAAACTAATCAAACACTAATTCCATTAGTTTTTGTGATGACGTGACACCTCTAGCCTACTTGGCATGCAGACATGGCATCTTTTACTATGTGGCATGCTGACATGACATCTTTTCTTGCATGACACACTGACATGGCAAAATTTTCCTACCTGGCATGCTGATGCCACGTAGGCAGAAAACACCACGTCATTAATAAAATGTTTGGTTAGTTTAAGGGTAATATAACAAAGTGTTAAGTTGGAAGTATTAGTAGTCAACGTGATAGTTAGACGTGATATCATGAAACGAGCAATTGTTTAGAAGTATTTAAATCCAATTTTCCTATTTTAAAATGAAATGATACTTCTTTTATCATTTCTTAATCACTAAACTACATTGATTTAAACTGCGTGTTGTTATAAAATGTATAGTAAAGATCAAATACAAAGTGTTTTTTGGTAAGAACTGTGAGAATTAAAGGGGGTAAAAAATTTTTATTTTTTTTAGAATTTTTTTCCCATGTGCTTAAACATACTTTTTATATGAATAATACAAAAAAAAATTAAACAATTTTTTTAGTGTAATTACGTCATTAAAGTAAATACATTAGTTTACACTAGAGTAATTATGTAATTACTCTACACGTAATTACTGTACACCAATTTTTTTTTATTTTTAGTTTTCAATACTATAATACATGTTCAACAATATGGGGAAAAAAAATTCGAAACAAAAAATAAAAAAAGTACCCTCCTTTGATTCTTACAGTTCTTACCAAAAAAAACACTTTATACAAAATCTTTACTCATAAAATGTATTAGTTATTTTTTCTTGAAATTGTCATAAACAGGAGAAAAAGTCATTCATTGAACCACCATCATCGATAGCAAACATATACACACACACATAAAGATATTATTTTCATGGGACAGGTTCAAATACAAAGTAATGAAAACGTGCGAAGTGTGCGAAGTCACGTAACATACAAAATTACGTAACATGGACAGAATACCTACTAGTTCCATAACTAAAATCACGTAACATATAGTCCATTACCAAAAGTTACGTAATTTTGTATATGTGATTTTTTTTAGTTATGAACTACTAGTGATTCTGTTTATGTTACGTAATTTTAGGTATGAACTAGTAGTGATTCTGTCTATGTTACGTAATTTTGTATGTTATGTTTTTTAAGGGTATGAAAAAAATTTTATGTAAAGTTTTGAATGATTCTGTCTTATGGTACGTAATTACGTAATGACCTATATGTTACGTGATTTTAGTTATGAACTAGTAGTGATTCTGTCTATGTTACGTAATTTTGTATGTTACGTGACTTCGCACACTTCGCACGTTTTCATTACTTTGTAGAATAACCGTCCCCTTATTTTCATTACCAAGACAAAACAAATTACATTTAGATGGTAGGTAAGCGGGCAATAAGCTGTGCCGCTATCTCCTTTTGAATCGCAAAGCCTATCCTCCTAAACACAAACCCTTGGTTCTTAGGGCTCTACGAGTCACTGTGGACCACCTTCTGCACTCGTTTCAGGAACCGTACTGCCTCAGGGGCCAGAGATCCAAATGTGTCAAAAGCAAACAGCAAGAACAAATGTTGATTCTTTAAACAGGCTGCTCCGTGCTTAGCGACCTTCTTAGCTTCTGCCCTCAAAACTGTCTGCCCAGATACAAAGCCGTTGTCGCACAAACCTACCAAGGGCGGAAACCCCTGTCAGGTCAACACAAGCATGTTTGCCCTCAACCCATCCAAACACAAGAACATCTGCAGGGCGCAAGGTGGATCTCCCCTCCCACGAATCAGTCAGAAAATTGACCGGTGCTTCTTTCTTGGCTGAGACCCCTACACTTCGAAGCACATCCCATAAAACATATCTGACCAAATCATGACGATACTTGAACCCCATTATATAATAAGTATGAGACATATAACAAAACTCCATGAAGTAGTGGACATTTACTTTAGATGCGTACATGTGGTGATCTATGTGAAAATTTAATACATGAACGGCATTGGCAAAGTAAATAAATGTTTATGTGAAAATCTAAACACCGACGCCGCTCGGTCTCTCATTCACAGGTTTGTGGATACGATTTCAAGTTTAATGTTTATAAATAGGTTTGTGTCTTATCGTGTTAACATGTTATAAGTGTCTTTAATGTTATTTCGATGAACAATTGAGCATAAAATATTTTGTTAGTTGAATGTGGTAAAAAAGACACGTTTTTCATCCTTGGACAAGGTATTATTAGAAACTTACTGAGTGGTACCTTTTTATATAAACTTTATAGCAATGTGTTATTTTTTCATGTATAGTACTAAAAAAAGTTCATTTTGGGAAGTAGAAACATACTGAGTGATACCTTTTTATATAAACTTTATAGCAATGTGTTATTTTTTCATGTATAGTACTAAAAAAGTTCACTAACTATAAATTTGGTATCAAAATGATGGAATCTTAAATCATAGCTTTAAGTCACAAAATGTTGTCGAAGTTATTGAAATAAATTGAAATTTAATAAAAGAAATTAATTTTCTGAATGAACTACACAATATTAAAGATGAAAATGGGCTTCACATAATCATGTTTTTAAGTGGGCTTCACAAAAGGTCCATTGCAAAAGAAAAGGAATTAAAAGAACTAAAGGAGGTCTACAAAAGTGGATGGCTGCTGGGTGTTTGTGAATTGTGTTAGGCGTAGAAGAAGTCTAGACAGAAAAAATGGAATTAATAGATACTTCCACTTTCATGATTCATGAGACCATGCGTAGTGGGGGGCTTTATATATAAAGCCCCTCTTTCTGATTGGTCCACGTGGCTGCTGAGTCAGCATGGAGAGATAAAGTGAAAAAGGGGTGTAGTGGTGGGGCTTTATTTATAAAGCCCCTATAGTGAAAAAGGAAAAGAAAGTTTCTTTGTTATCGTCACGTGTCAACAAATGGTTGGCTCTTCCAAATTTCCTCCGGCGTTATTGATTTAGCGCTGATCTTCAGAAAGCACCTATAGCGCCCCACCGTTCCGGTGTGTAGGGCGCTATTTTTCTTTTTTTTTTTGCACGGGTCACGCCCCACTACAGTGGGTCTGATGGATTAGTTATTTTCTCACGATCACAAGGGAGACTACGGTTTGATTATCTTCTGTTGTTAAGACTATGATTTCTGTTTGTTTTTTTTTTTTTTAACTTTAGGTAATGAGAAGCATTAACATGTAATTGTTTGTGATGATACTTCTTTTACTTTTATGTTAATCTAGATGAAATTTGTAGATTAATTCATCGAGAGGGTCATATTTCAATAGATACTCTTAGGGTAGTACTATTTGATTGACTTACTCTATATTTTAAACTAGCTTAGAACCCGTGTACTACACGGGGTGGATGAGTCAAAATTGTCATCTTCACTTATCATAATATATCCGAAATGGGTTCAAGTGAGAACCCGACAATGCTGTTTATGGAGATTGTGTTTCATTTCTTGTCGGAAACTAAAGTCTTCGAAAAATAAAAATAGCAAGACAACACCAAAGGCGGGTCTAGTTAAGCATTTGACTCTTACTGCTTACTTGGTAGAAAGATGCATACTTGCCCAGTATACATATGCAAATATAAATTGATAAGAGTTGATATGGTTAGCATTAAAAAAAAACACATGAATATACAACCTGAACACAACAATTAATTTTTAACCATATGATGAAATTTTATTAAACAAACAAGTACCAAGAAGAACAACACACCAATGAGTCATTAGGAAGAGACATGTTTACAATAAACATAACAAAATCCCCCAAGTCAAACGGATAGAACTAAAAAGAATGAGATTAAACCACAAAAAAAAAAAAAAAAAAACAAAACTACACCAACAATCTGATAGTTGAAATTTCATCCAAGACGCCTAGTTCCGATTCCACCAACTATGAACCCGCTGACATACTTGAGATGGAAAGAGGACCTGTTGAAATCCAAAAAAATACTTTATGCCGATGCCTATATATACCGGATAATCCAAGCCAACATAAGAAGCTCATTCCATCATTTTTGTAACCATTATAAATCTGAGCATAAAAAGTGAAGCAACCCAGCCCCCACACTAATGTTTATAGGGAGTGAAATGTGGATCCCCACAAAACAAACACAACAATTAGTATTTTAAAACTTCCACGGAAAGTTAATTAAAGTTAAAAAAACATTGACCATCTCCAACTAAACTGCACTCATAGTACACACCTGATGAAATAGGTGGCAAAAATTGTGTTGACCATATGCTCTTGGTTCATCAAAATCAATTTCACCAGTTTTAAAGGAAGGTGAACATCATATATGGAAAAAAGTGATTAAGTGTGCATTTATATTATATTGAAGTTTCATAATCAACATAAACCCACTATAAAAATAAGCATATATTGGATCAGGTTTTTGGCATCAACCATTGAACCAACCAAGTTGATTCCAACAACCGTGATTCACAAAAGAACACTCTTTTTAGGCATACACTTGACATTGTTTCTCATGTTGATGTCAAACCTCATGACTGTTCATCTAAAGGTTGATTAATTTAATTAGTTGTACATTTTGGTTCTCTCCATTGTCAATCACTACAAAACAAAAGAAACACCGATAAAATCTCAAATAATAAAAAATAAAGCTTTGTTTTTTATAATATTAAAGCTAGTCGAGATGTGATGGGTTGACCTCCAGGCCTCTAGTAATCCTGGAACCTCTGGTTCAATAAAAACATTGAGCTGATAATACACATTTTAAACATCCATCGATACTATAACCAACTGATTAACAATGATTGTTTGATGCCCAAAAAAATACCTCTATATCTTGCTAAAATTAACCTTAACTGAAGTCCTAGAGTACCAAAAACTCATGAACTTAAAAATTAGACCTTTACATAGATGGGTTATAAAATCTGAAAAGCACAAACCTCAATTAATCAATCCATTTGAATAGCACAACCTTAGTAAATTTGTATATTTTTCTTGAAAACTAATTCAACGGTTTTAACTACCCAACGATAAAAAGGCAAAAGTAGAGACATAAGTTTCAATTGAAAACCCAATCTATACATTCATAAACATCATAGATGTCATCAATTGTAGTTGTTTATGCGCCAATTTTTGTTAGCCCAACCCGACACAAATAATATTGAGATTCAAATATCATTCCAACACTCCATAAAAAGCATTCAATCAATTAGTCCCTGCTGAAGCTTAACATGCTTGCTAGGCCTACCTTTTTCCACCATTTGTTTTAAAGAGGAAAAAAAAACTTATCAGGAAACGTAATTGAAACATTCATGTTATGCACCACTACAACAAAGTTCAATATACATACTTTTTAAGGCATATATACCACACCTCAAAAGTGTTGAGATTCTAAACATATGCAAGTATGGCGTGACAAATTAAGTCAAAACTTTCCTAAAATGATAGATCTAGAATACATCTCGGTAGGTTTAATTACATGGGAGTGCTGCTAACAAATGTGATTCACCAATGTTGACTATCGAATCTAGCGGTAAATATGACTTTAATGGTACCTTGACGTCATTGTAAATTCTTTCTTGCAAAATCAAATGGAACTTGGGCCACCAACAAATCAACATTAATGGTTAAATGAGAAAACAAATCAACATTAACCTAACATTCTTGCCTAGGCACAAATATTTTCCCGAGCATCGCCATCTCAGCCACCTAGAAGAACCAAAACTCGTTTAACTAAACGGTACCATAAAAACCTAAGTATCAGGGCTATAACAAAATGAAACTTGGCAACCAAGTTCTACTAACATATACACTCAAAGTCCAATGATGTAAGCACTCTAACATATTATAAATGCTTTAAATGAGTGACCTCACAACTTTAATATATCGCGTACCCAATAAAGATAATATATCCAAAATCCAGATCAACCTTTTTTTAGGTACATACATAACAATCAAATTATGAAGTCGAACAATTGTATAAATATTTAAGGATGAACACTCACTTCTTTTCACAACCATGGGAGATTACTACTTCCAAAAACAAACAGTTCATGTAAATGATCTTTTAGCTCTTGCCTATACTCATATGTACTTTCACAGCTCCAACATTGATACTTTTGCACCTGGTACAATCACTAAATGAATTAATAATAACACACAAAAAACAGTTCTAACAATTGGTGTCGAACCTGAGTTCTACCATAGTCGACGAGCTTAAAACAACAGTAGAAATCCAACTTCTTTATTGCATGTTTACTTTTTCTTATAAATGATCAGTACGTTCCAATATGATTATGAACACAAAAACAAAATTACTACAATCTTAATATATTTTTTGTACTTTCTTTTGTCTCATTTGACCAGTTAAACACATGTTTTCCTTTTATTTTTATTTTGTTTTCTCATTTAACTTATTAATGAACATAACTGTTAACACATTCATAAGTAAATGTTTATGAAATACAGAATAGCATAAGTAAAACACTACAAATAAAATATGTTTATTTCTTAGTTGATTTAGTTGATGTACGCAACGTACACCAATAAAAACAGCTTCGGCAAGGTATTGCTCAAATATCCATGGCTCTACGCCTGAAAGTTTAACCCAGGAAACACCATGCATTTTACCAAGATGTAACACTGCAACAATCTTCTTTAATAGTAATCCAAATCTAAGTTACCTAATTAGAATGAAAATATTACATGGACCAGAATTTTATTCTTACACTTGTAAAGGATAACTTATATTTAAAACTGCCCAAAAATATTTTAAAGCAATTTTCCTGGGACAAAACCAAGGTGATCATACCAAAGTCCTCCTTGAGCTGCTTTTTTTTTGTGCTTTTCATTATACACTTAGGATAAAATAACTATTATTAAAATAAATAAAAAAATTACTCACAGATCTCATAGGAGCGTTGTTGATGCCACAAAATTCTTTTCGAGATGTTTTTTTATGTATTCGGCCAATTTGGGGACATCCCGCATACGGTAGATATCCCATAAAGCACCACCATATTCATATCATATTCTTGATAATCCCTTTGAGAAATATCTTCATACTCAACTTTGTTTTCTTAGCAATGATTAACAAAACCATCTTGTTACAACAATAATCCATACACTAAAGTCAACTATTATTATTATTATAGTAATAATGTGTTTTTATGACACTAATTATACAAAATTAATAGTTTTACAAACATGCATGAAAGATCTTGTCGTTACAATGAAACAAACGACATTAGAGTTTGTGAGGAAGAAAAGAGAATGGAAAGGAAGTGACATAATCCATTTGGGTGTCAGTCCAAGGTGAAATAAGGTTAGATTATTTAGGTGTAATACAATCTCTATAAAAATTGAGGGTTTGTTTGGAAAATAACAAAAAAAAAAAAAGGATCTGAACAAATGGGCGGGAAAACAACATGCGAAGCCCTCATATATTGACAAGTGTCCCTCAAAGAGTTTTATTTATATATTATAGTAGATTGAAAGGTCAGTGACATGTGCTACAGATAAAAAGACAAAAAAACAATTAAATTTTCTATTTTTAGCAGAAAACGAGCGATTTTTAAACCGAGTGACACATCAATTTGGTGAGTAATTACGCTATTCTGCAGCTTCCAGACTCAGTTTTTATGGCCTAAGAACACGTTTTGCCAAAAAAAATCGCAGTTTGGTTGGCGGCAGTACGGACCCATTTTCACACCACTTTCTATTTTTAGCAGAAAACGAGCGATTTTTAAATCGAGTCACACATCAATTTGGTGAGTAATTACGCTATTCTGCAGCTTCCAGACTCAGTTTTTATGGCATAGGAACACGTTTTGCCAAAAAAAATCGCAGTTTGGTTGGCGGCAGTACGGACCCATTTTCACACCACTTTCTATTTTTAGCAGAAAACGAGCGATTTTTAAATCGAGTCACCCATCAATTTGATGAGTAATTACGCTATTCTGCAGCTTCCAGACTCAGTTTTTATGGCCTATGAACAAGTTTTGCCAAAAAAAACCGCAGTTTGGTTGGCGGCAGTACGGACCCATTTTCACACCACTTTCTATTTTTAGCAGAAAACGAGCGATTTTTAAATCGAGTCACACATCAATTTGGTGAGTAATTACGCTATTCTGCAGCTTCCAGACTCAGTTTTTATGGCCTTGGGACACGTTTTGCCAAAAAAAATCGCAGTTTGGTTGGCGGCAGTACGGACCCATTTTCACACCACTTTCTATTTTTAGCAGAAAACGAGCGATTTTTAAATCGAGTCACACATCAATTTGGTGAGTAATTACACTATTCTGCAGCTTCCAGACTCAGTTTTTATGGCCTAGGAACACGTTTTGCCAAAAAAAATCGCAGTTTGGTTGGCGGCAGTACGGACCCATTTTCACACCACTTTCTATTTTTAGCAGAAAACGAGCAATTTTTAAATCGAGTCACCCATCAATTTGGTGAGTAATTACGCTATTTTGCAGCTTCCAGACTCAGTTTTTATGGCCTATGAACATGTTTTGCCAAAAAAAAATCGCAGTTTGGTTGGCGGCAGTACGAACCCATTTTCACACCACTTTCTATTTTTAGAAGAAAACGAGCGATTTTTAAATCGAGTCACACATCAATTTGGTGAGTAATTACGCTATTCTGCAGCTTCCAGACTCAGTTTGTATGGCCTATGAACATGTTTTGCCAAAAAAATCGCAGTTTGGTTGGCGGCAGTACGGACCCATTTTCACACCACTTTCTATTTTTAGCAGAAAACGAGCGATTTTTAAATCGAGTCACACATCAATTTGGTGAGTAATTACGCTATTCTGCAGCTTCCAGACTCAGTTTTTATGGCCTAGGAACACGTTTTGCCAAAAAAAATCGCAGTTTGGTTGGCGGCAGTACGGACCCATTTTCACACCACTTTCTATTTTTAGCAGAAAACGAGCGATTTTTAAATCGAGTCACACATCAATTTGGTGAGTAATTACACTATTCTGCAGCTTCCAGACTCAGTTTTTATGGCCTAGGAACATGTTTTGCCAAAAAAAATCGCAGTTTGGTTGGCGGCAGTACGGACCCATTTTCACACCACTTTCTATTTTTAGCAGAAAACGAGCGATTTTTAAATCGAGTCACCCATCAATTTGGTGAGTAATTACGCTATTCTGCAGCTTCCAGACTCAGTTTTTATGGCCTATGAACAAGTTTTGCCAAAAAAAAACCGCAGTTTGGTTGGCGGCAGTACGGACCCATTTTCACACGACTTTCTATTTTTAGCAGAAAACGAGCGATTTTTAAATCGAGTCACACATCAATTTGGTGAGTAATTACGCTATTCTGCAGCTTCCAGACTTAGTTTTTATGGCCTAGGAACACGTTTGGCGGCAGTACGAACCCATTTTCACACCACTTTCTATTTTTAGAAGAAAACGAGCGATTTTTAAATCGAGTCACACATCAATTTGGTGAGTAATTACGCTATTCCGCAGCTTCCAGACTCAGTTTTTATGGCCTAGGAACACGTTTTGCCAAAAAAAATCGCAGTTTGGTTGGCGGCAGTACGAACCCATTTTCACACCACTTTCTATTTTTAGAAGAAAACGAGCGATTTTTAAATCGAGTCACACATCAATTTGGTGAGTAATTACGCTATTCTGCAGCTTCCAGACTCAGTTTTTATGGCCTATGAACAAGTTTTGCCAAAAAAAACCGCAGTTTGGTTGGCGGCAGTACGGACCCATTTTCACACCACTTTCTATTTTTAGCAGAAAACGAGCAATTTTTAAATCCGAGTCACACATCAATTTGGTGAGTAATTACGCTATTCCGCAGCTTCCAGACTCAGTTTTTATGGCCTAGGAACACGTTTTGCCAAAAAAAATCGCAGTTTGGTTGGCGGCAGTACGAACCCATTTTCACACCACTTTCTATTTTTAGAAGAAAACGAGCGATTTTTAAATCGAGTCACACATCAATTTGGTGAGTAATTACGCTATTCTGCAGCTTCCAGACTCAGTTTGTATGGCCTATGAACATGTTTTGCCAAAAAAATCGCAGTTTGGTTGGCGGCAGTACGGACCCATTTTCACACCACTTTCTATTTTTAGCAGAAAACGAGCGATTTTTAAATCGAGTCACACATCAATTTGGTGAGTAATTACGCTATTCTGCAGCTTCCAGACTCAGTTTTTATGGCCTAGGAACACGTTTGGCGGCAGTACGAACCCATTTTCACACCACTTTCTATTTTTAGAAGAAAACGAGCGATTTTTAAATCGAGTCACACATCAATTTGGTGAGTAATTACGCTATTCCGCAGCTTCCAGACTCAGTTTTTATGGCCTAGGAACACGTTTTGCCAAAAAAAATCGCAGTTTGGTTGGCGGCAGTACGGACCCATTTTCACACCACTTTCTATTTTTAGCAGAAAACGAGCGATTTATAAATCGAGTCACACATCAATTTGGTGAGTAATTACGCTATTCTGCAGCTTCCAGACTCAGTTTTTATGGCCTTGGAACACGTTTTGCCAAAAAAAATCGTAGTTTGGTTGGCGGCAGTACCATTTTCACACCACTATCTATTTTAGCAGAAAACGAGCGATTTTTAAATCGAGTCACACATCAATTTGGTGAGTAATTACGCTATTCTGCAGCTTCCAGACTCAGTTTTTATGGCCTAGGAACACGTTTGGCGGCAGTACGAACCCATTTTCACAACACTTTCTATTTTTAGAAGAAAACGAGCGATTTTTAAATCGAGTCACACATCAATTTGGTGAGTAATTACGCTATTCCGCAGCTTCCAGACTCAGTTTTTATGGCCTAGGAACACGTTTTGCCAAAAAAAATCGCAGTTTGGTTGGCGGCAGTACGAACCCATTTTCACACCACTTTCTATTTTTAGAAGAAAACGAGCGATTTTTAAATCGAGTCACACATCAATTTGGTGAGTAATTACGCTATTCTGCAGCTTCCAGACTCAGTTTGTATGGCCTATGAACATGTTTTGCCAAAAAAATCGCAGTTTGGTTGGCGGCAGTACGGACCCATTTTCACACCACTTTCTATTTTTAGCAGAAAACGAGCGATTTTTAAATCGAGTCACACATCAATTTGGTGAGTAATTACGCTATTCTGCAGCTTCCAGACTCAGTTTTTATGGCCTAGGAACACGTTTGGCGGCAGTACGAACCCATTTTCACACCACTTTCTATTTTTAGAAGAAAACGAGCGATTTTTAAATCGAGTCACACATCAATTTGGTGAGTAATTACGCTATTCCGCAGCTTCCAGACTCAGTTTTTATGGCCTAGGAACACGTTTTGCCAAAAAAAATCGCAGTTTGGTTGGCGGCAGTACGGACCCATTTTCACAACACTTTCTATTTTTAGCAGAAAACGAGCGATTTTTAAATCGAGTCACACATCAATTTGGTGAGTAATTACGCTATTCTGCAGCTTCCAGACTCAGTTTTTATGGCCTAGGAACACGTTTTGGCGGCAGTACGAACCCATTTTCACAACACTTTCTATTTTTAGAAGAAAACGAGCGATTTTTAAATCGAGTCACACATCAATTTGGTGAGTAATTACGCTATTCCGCAGCTTCCAGACTCAGTTTTTATGGCCTAGGAACACGTTTTGCCAAAAAAAATCGCAGTTTGGTTGGCGGCAGTACGAACCCATTTTCACACCACTTTCTATTTTTAAAAGAAAACGAGCGATTTTTAAATCGAGTCACACATCAATTTGGTGATCAATTACGTTATTCTGCAGCTTCCAGACTCAGTTTGTATGGCCTATGAACATGTTTTGCCAAAAAAATCGCAGTTTGGTTGGCGGCAGTACGGACCCATTTTCACACCACTTTCTATTTTTAGCAGAAAACGAGCGATTTTTAAATCGAGTCACCCATCAATTTGGTGAGTAATTACGCTATTCTGCAGCTTCCAGACTCAGTTTTTATGGCCTAGGAACACGTTTTGCCAAAAATAACCGCAGTTTGGTTGGCGGCAGTACGGACCCATTTTCACACCACTTTCTATTTTTAGCAGAAATCGAGCGATTTTTTAAATCGAGTCACACATCAATTTGGTGAGTAATTACGCTATTCTGCAGCTTCCAGACTCAGTTTTTATGGCCTAGGAACATGTTTTGCCAAAAAAAATCGCAGTTTGGTTGGCGGCAGTACGAACCCATTTTCACACCACTTTCTATTTTTAGAAGAAAACGAGCGATTTTTAAATCGAGTCACACATCAATTTGGTGAGTAATTACGCTATTCTGCAGCTTCCAGACTCAGTTTGTATGGCCTATGAACATGTTTTGCCAAAAAAAATCGCAGTTTGGTTGGCGGCAGTACGGACCCATTTTCACACCACTTTCTATTTTTAGCAGAAAACGAGCGATTTTTAAATCGAGTCACACATCAATTTGGTGAGTAATTACGCTATTCTGCAGCTTCCAGACTCAGTTTTTATGGCCTATGAACACGTTTTGCCAAAAAAAATCGCAGTTTGTTCGCGGCAGTACGGA
This sequence comes from Ambrosia artemisiifolia, assembly GCA_032199755.1. NCBI lineage: Eukaryota > Viridiplantae > Streptophyta > Magnoliopsida > Asterales > Asteraceae > Ambrosia > Ambrosia artemisiifolia. The sequence goes on from CM063522.1 coordinate 10,515,520, forward strand.
CCCATTTTCACACCACTTTCTATTTTTAGCAGAAAACGAGCGATTTTTTAAATCGAGTCACACATCAATTTGGTGAGTAATTACACTATTCTGCAGCTTCCAGACTCAGTTTTTATGGCCTAGGAACACGTTTTGCCAAAAAAAATCGCAGTTTGGTTGGCGGCAGTACGGACCCATTTTCACACCACTTTCTATTTTTAGCAGAAAACGAGCGATTTTTAAATCGAGTCACACATCAATTTGGTGATCAATTACGTTATTCTGCAGCTTCCAGACTCAGTTTGTATGGCCTATGAACATGTTTTGCCAAAAAAAATCGCAGTTTGGTTGGCGGCAGTACGGACCCATTTTCACACCACTTTCTATTTTTAGCAGAAAACGAGCGATTTTTAAATCGAGTCACACATCAATTTGGTGAGTAATTACGCTATTCTGCAGCTTCCAGACTCAGTTTTTTATGGCCTATGAACACGTTTTGCCAAAAAAAATCGCAGTTTGTTGGCGGCAGTACGGACCCATTTTCACACCACTTTCTATTTTTAGCAGAAAACGAGCGATTTTTAAATCGAGTCACACATCAATTTGGTGAGTAATTACACTATTCTGCAGCTTCCAGACTCAGTTTTTATGGCCTAGGAACACGTTTTGCCAAAAAAAATCGCAGTTTGGTTGGCGGCAGTACGGACCCATTTTCACACCACTTTCTATTTTTAGCAGAAAACGAGCGATTTTTAAATCGAGTCACCCATCAATTTGGTGAGTAATTACGATATTCTGCAGCTTCCAGACTCAGTTTTTATGGCCTATGAACACAGCTTCCAGACTCAGTTTTTATGGCCTTGGAACACGTTTTGCCAAAAAAAATCGCAGTTTGGTTGGCGGCAGTACGGGCCCATTTTCACACCACTTTCTATTTTTAGGCAGAAAACGAGCAATTTTTAAATCGAGTCACACATCATATTTGGTGAGTAATAACGCTATTCTGCAGCTTCCAGACTCAGTTTTTATGGCCTAGGAACACGTTTTGCCAAAAAAAATCGCAGTTTGGTTGGCGGCAGTACGGACCCATTTTCACACCACTTTCTATTTTTAGCAGAAAACGAGCGATTTTTAAATCGAGACACACATCAATTTGGTGAGTAATTACACTATTCTGCAGCTTCCCAGACTCAGTTTTTATGGCCTAGGAACATGTTTTGCAAAAAAAATCGCAGTTTGGTTGGCGGCAGTACGGACCCCATTTTCACACCACTTTCTATTTTTAGCAGAAAACGAGCGATTTTTAAATCGAGTCACCCATCCAATTTGGTGAGTAATTACGCTACTTCTGCAGCTTCCAGACTCAGTTTTTATGGCCTATGAACAAGTTTTGCCAAAAAAAAACCGCAGTTTGGTTGGCGGCAGTACGGACCCCATTTTCACACCACTTTCTATTTTTAGCAGAAAACGAGCGATTTTTTAAATCGAGTCAACACATCAATTTGGTGAGTAATTACGCTATTCTGCAGCTTCCCAGACTCAGTTTTTATGGCCTTGGAACACTGTTTTGCCAAAAAAAATCGCAGTTTGGTTGGCGGCAAGTACCATTTTCACACCACTTTCTATTTTTAGCAGAAAACGAGCGATTTTTAAATCGAGTCACACATCAATTTGGTGGAGTAAATTACACTATTCTGCAGCTTCCACGACTCAGTTTTTATGGCCTAGGAACACGTTTTGCCAAAAAAAAATCGCAGTTTGGTTGGCGGCAGTACGGACCCCATTTTTCACACCACTTTCTATTTTTAGCAGAAAAATGAGCAATTTTTAAATCGAGTCACCCCGTCAATTTGGTGAGTAATTACGCTATTCTGCAGCTTCCAGAATCAGTTTTTATGGCCTATGAACATGTTTTGCCAAAAAAAAAATCGCAGTTTGGTTGGCGGCAGTACGGACCGATTTTCACACGACTTTCTATTTTTAGCAGAAAACGAGCGATTTTTAAATCGAGTCACACATCAATTTGGTGAGTAATTACGCTATTCTGCAGCTTCCAGACTCAGTTTTTATGGCCTAGGAACACGTTTGGCGGCAGTACGAACCCATTTTCACACCACTTTCTATTTTTTAGAAGAAAACGAGTGATTTTTAAATCGAGTCACACATCAATTTGGTGAGTAATTACGCTATTCTGCAGCTTCCAGACTCAGTTTGTATGGCCTATGAACATGTTTTGCCAAAAAAATCGCAGTTTGGGTTGGCGGCAGTACGGACCCATTTTCACACCACTATCTATTTTTTTAGCAGAAAACGAGCAATTTTTAAATCGAGTCACACATCAATTTGGTGAGTAATTACGCTATTTCTGCAGCTTCCAGACTCAGTTTTTATGGCCCTAGGAACACGTTTGGCGGCAGTACGAACCCATTTTCACACCACTTTCTATTTTTAGAAGAAAACGAGCGATTTTAAAATCGAGTCACACATCAATTCTGGTGAGTAATTACGCTATTCCGCAGCTTCCAGACTCAGTTTTTATGGCCTAGGAACACGTTTTGCCAAAAAAAATCGCAGTTTGGTTGGCGGCAGTACGAACCCCATTTTCACACCACTTTCTATTTTTAAAAGAAAACGAGCGATTTTTTAAATCGAGTCACACATCAATTTGGTGATCAATTACGTTATTCTGCAGCTTCCAGACTCAGTTTGTATGGCCTATGAACATGTTTTGCCAAAAAAATCGCAGTTTGGTTGGCGGCAGTACGGACCCATTTTCACACCACTTTCTATTTTTAGCAGAAAACGAGCGATTTTTAAATCGAGTCACACATCAATTTGGTGAGTAATTACGCTATTCTGCAGCTTCCAGACTCAGTTTTTATGGCCTAGGAACACGTTTTGCCAAAAAAAATCGCAGTTTGGTTGGCGGCAGTACGGACCCATTTTCACACCACTTTCTATTTTTAGCAGAAAACGAGCGATTTTTAAATCGAGTCACACATCAATTTGGTGAGTAATTACGCTATTCTGCAGCTTCCAGACTCAGTTTTTATGGCCTTGGAACACGTTTTGCCAAAAAAAATCGCAGTTTGGTTGGCGGCAGTACCATTTTCACACCACTTTCTATTTTTAGCAGAAAACGAGCGATTTTTAAATCGAGTCACACATCAATTTGGTGAGTAATTACACTATTCTGCAGCTTCCAGACTCAGTTTTTATGGCCTATAAAACAAGTTTTTGCCAAAAAAAAAATCGCAGTTTGGTTGGCGGCAGTACGAACCCATTTTCACACCCACTTTCTATTTTTAGATGAAAAACGAGCGATTTTTAAATCGAGTCACACATCAATTTGGTCAGTAATTACGCTATTCTGCAGCTTCAGACTCAGTTTTTATGGCCTAGGAACACGTTTTGCCAAAAAAAATCGCAGTTTGGTTGGCGGCAGTATGGACCCATTTTCACACCACTTTCTATTTTTAGCAGAAAACGAGCGATTTTTTAAATCGAGTCACACATCAATTTGGTGAGTAATTACGCTATTTCTGCAGCTTCCAGACTCAGTTTTTATGGCCCTAGGAACACGTTTGGCGGCAGTACGAACCCATTTTCACACCACTTTCTATTTTTAGCAGAAAATGAGCAATTTTTAAATCGAGTCACCCATCAATTTTGGTGAGTAATTACGCTATTCTGCAGCTTCCAGACTCAGTGTTTATGGCCTATGAACACGTTTTGCCAAAAAAAAAATCGCAGTTTGGGTTGGCGGCAGTACGGACCCCATTTTCACACCACTTTCTATATTTAGCAGAAAACGAGCGATTTTTAAATCGAGTCACCCATCAATTTGTTTAGTAATTACGCTATTCTGCAGCTTCCAGACTCAGTTTTTATGGCCTATGAACAAGTTTTGCCAAAAAAAACCGCAGTTTGGCTGGCGGGAAATACGGACTCATTTTCACACCACTTTCTATTTTTAGCAGAAAACGAGCGATTTTTAAATCGAGTCACACATCAATTTGGTGAGTAATTACGCTATTCTGCAGCTTCCAGACCCAGTTTTTATGGCCTAGGAACACGTTTGCGGCGGCAGTACGAACCCATTTTTCACACCACTTTCTATTTTTAAAAGAAAACGAGCGATTTTTTAAATCGAATCACACATCAATTTGGTGAGTAATTACGCTATTCCGCAGCTTCCAGACTCAGTTTTTATGGCCTAGGAACACGTTTTAACAAAAAAAAATCGCAGTTTGGTTGGCGGCAGTACGAACCCATTTTCACACCACTTTCTATTTTTAGATGAAAACGAGCGATTTTTAAATCGAGTCACACATCAATTTGGTCAGTAATCTACGCTATTCTGCAGCTTCCAGACTCAGTTTTTATGGCCTAGGAACACGTTTTGCCAAAAAAAATCGCAGTTTGGTTGGCGGCAGTATGGACCCCATTTGTCACACACCACTTTCTATTTTTAGCAGAAAACGAGCGATTTTTAAATCGAGTCACACATCAATTTGGTGAGTAATTACGCTATTCTGCAGCTTCCAGACTCAGTTTTTATGGCCTAGGAACACGTTTGGCGGCAGTACGAACCCATTTTCACACCACTTTCTATTTTTAGCAGAAAATGAGCAATTTTTAAATCGAGTCACCCATCAATTTGGTGAGTAAATTACGCTATTCTGCAGCTTCCAGACTCAGTGTTTATGGCCTATGAACACGTTTTGCCAAAAAAAAATCGCAGTTTGGTTGGCGGCAGTACGGACCCCCATTTTCACACCACTTTCTATATTTAGCAGAAAACGAGCGATTTTTAAAATCGAGTCACCCATCAATTTGTTTAGTAATTACGCTATTCTGCAGCTTCCAGACTCAGTTTGTATGGCCTATGAACATGTTTTGCCAAAAAAAAATCGCAGTTTGGTTGGCGGCAGTACGGACCCATTTTCACACCACTTTCTATTTTTAGCAGAAAACGAGCGATTTTTTAAATCGAGTCACACATCAATTTGGTGAGTAATTACGCTATTCTGCAGCTTCCAGACTTAGTTTTTATGGCCTATGAACAAGTTTTGCCAAAAAAAACCGCAGTTTGGTTGGCGGCAGTACGAACCCCATTTTCACACCACTTTCTATTTTTAGATGAAAACGAGCGATTTTTAAATCGAGTCACACATCAATTTGGTCAGTAATTACGCTATTCTGCAGCTCTCCAGACTCAGTTTTTATGGCCTAGGAACACGTTTTGCCAAAAAAAATCGCAGTTTGGTTGGCGGCAGTATGGACCCATTTTCACACCACTTTCTATTTTTAGCAGAAAACGAGCGATTTTTAAATCGAGTCACACATCAATTTGGTGAGTAATTACGCTATTCTGCAGCTTCCAGACTCAGTTTTTATGGCCTAGGAACACGTTTGGCGGCAGTACGAACCCATTTTCACACCACTTTCTATTTTTAGCAGAAAATGAGCAATTTTTAAATCGAGTTCACCCATCAATTTGGTGAGTAATTACGCTATTCTGCAGCTTCCAGACTCAGTGTTTATGGCCTATGAACACGTTTTGCCAAAAAAAATCGCAGTTTGGTTGGCGGCAGTACGGACCCATTTTCACACCACTTTCTATATTTAGCAGAAAACGAGCGATTTTTAAATCGAGTCACCCATCAATTTGTTTAGTAATTACGCTATTCTGCAGCTTCCAGACTCAGTTTGTATGGCCTACTGAACATGTTTTGCCAAAAAAAAATCGCAGTTTGGTTGGCGGCAGTACGGACCCCATTTTCACACCACTTTCTATTTTTAGCAGAAAACGAGCGATTTTTAAATCGAGTCACACATCAATTTGGTGAGTAATTACGCTATTCTGCAAGCTTCCAGACTTAGTTTTTATGGCCTAGGAACACGTTTGGCGGCAGTACGAACCCATTTTCACACCACTTTCTATTTTTAGAAGAAAACGAGACGCGATTTTTAAATCGAGTCACACATCAATTTGGTGAGTAATTACGCTATTCCGCAGCTTCCAGACTCAGTTTTTTATGGCCTAGGAACACCGTTTTGCCAAAAAAAATCGCAGTTTGGTTGGCGGCAGTACGAACCCATTTTCACACCACTTTCTATTTTTAGAAGAAGAAAACGAGCGATTTTTAAATCGAGTCACACATCAATTTGGTGAGTAATTACGCTATTTCCGCAGCTTCCAGACTCAGTTTTTATGGCCTCAGGAACACGTTTTGCCAAAAAAAATCGCAGTTTGGTTGGCGGCAGTACGAACCCATTTTCACACCACTTTCTATTTTTAGAAGAAAACGAGTGATTTTTAAATCGAGTCACACATCAATTTGGTGAGTAATTACGCTATTCTGCAGCTTCCTGACTCAGTTTGTATGGCCTACTGAACATGTTTTTGCCAAAAAAATCGCAGTTTGATTTGGCGGCAGTACGGACCCATTTTCACACCACTTTCTATTTTTAGCAGAAAACGAGCGATTTTTAAATCGAGTCACACATCAATTTGGTGAGTAATTACGCTATTCTGCAGCTTCCAGACTCAGTTTTTATGGCCTAGGAACCACGTTTGGCGGCAGTACGCAACCCTTTTTCACACCACTTTCTATTTTTAGAAGAAAACGAGCGATTTTTAAATCGAGTCACACATCAATTTGGTGAGTAATTCGCTATTCCGCAGCTTCCAGACTCAGTTTTTATGGCCTAGGAACACGTTTTGCCAAAAAAAAATCGCAGTTTGGTTGGCGGCAGTACGGACCCATTTTCACACCACTTTCTATTTTTTAGCAGAAAACGAGCGATTTTTAAATCGAGTCACACATCAATTTGGGTGAGTAATTACGCTATTCTGCAGCTTCCAGACTCAGTTTTTATGGCCTTGGAACACGTTTTGCCAAAAAAAATCGCAGTTTGGTTGGCGGCGAGTAACCATTTTCACACCACTTTCTATTTTTTAGCAGAAAACGAGCGATATTTAAATCGAGTCACACATCAATTTGGTGAGTAATTATACTATTCTGCAGCTTCCAGACTCAGTTTTTATGGCCTATAAACAAGTTTTTGCCAAAAAAAATCGCAGTTTGGTTGGCGGCAGTACGAACCCAATTTTCACACCACTTTCTATTTTTAGATGAAAACGAGCGATTTTTAAATCGAGTCACACATCAATTTGGTCAGTAATTACGCTATTCTGCAGCTTCCAGACTCAGTTTTTATGGCCTAGGAACACGTTTTGCCAAAAAAAAATCGCAGTTTGGTTGGCGTCAGTATGGGACCGCATTTTCACACCACTTTCTATTTTTAGCAGAAAAACGAGCGATTTTTAAATCGAGTCACACATCAATTTGGTGAGTAATTACGCTATTCTGCAGCTTCCAGACTCAGTTTTTATGCCTAGGAACACGTTTGGCGGCAGTACGAACCCATTTTCACACCACTTTCTATTTTTAGCAGAAAATGAGCAATTTTTAAATCGAGTCACCCATCAATTTGGTGAGTAATTACGCTATTCTGCAGCTTCCAGACTCAGTGTTTATGGCCTATGAACACGTTTTGCCAAAAAAAAATCGCAGTTTGGTTGGCGGCAGTACGGACCCATTTTCACACCACTTTCTATATTTAGCAGAAAACGAGCGATTTTTAAATCAAGTCACCCATCAATTTGTTTAGTAATTACGCTATTCTGCAGCTTCCAGACTCAGTTTTTATGGCCTATGAACAAGTTTTGCCAAAAAAAAACCGCAGTTTTGGCTGGCGGGAGTACGGACTCATTTTCACACCACTTTCTATTTTTTAGCAGAAAAACCGAGCGATTTTTTAAATCGAGTCACACATCAATTTGGTGAGTAATTACGCTATTCTGCAGCTTCCAGACTCAGTATTTTATGGCCTAGGAACACGTTTGGCGGCAGTACGAACCCATTTTCACACCACTTTCTATTTTTTAAAAGAAAACGAGCGATTTTTAAATCCAATCACACATCAAATTTGGTGAGTAATTACGCTATTCCGCAGCTTCCAGACTCAGTTTTTATGGCCTAGGAACACGTTTTTACCAAAAAAAAATCGCAGTTTGGTTGGCGGCAGTACGAACCCATTTTCACACCACTTTCTATTTTTAGAATGAAAACGAGCGATTTTTAAATCGAGTCACACATCAATTTGGTCAGTAATTACGCTATTCTGCAGCTTCCAGACTCAGTTTTTATGGCCTAGGAACACGTTTTGCCAAAAAAAAATCGCAGTTTGGTTGGTGGCAGTATGGACCCATTTTCACACCACTTTCTATTTTTAGAAGAAAACGAGTGATTTTTAAATCGAGTCACACATCAATTTGGTGAGTAATTACGCTATTCCTGCAGCTTCCAGACTCAGTTTTTATGGCCTATGAACATGTTTTGCCAAAAAAAATCGCAGTTTGGTTGGCGGCAGTACGGACCCATTTTCACACCACTTTCTATTTTTAGCAGAAAACGAGCGATTTTTTAAATCGAGTCACACATCAATTTGGTGAGTAAATTACGCTATTTCTGCAGCTTCCAGACTCAGTTTTTTATGGCCTAGGAACACGTTTGGCGGCAGTACGAACCCATTTTCACACCACTTTCTATTTTTAGAAGAAAAACGAGCGATTTTTAAATCGAGTCACACATCAATTTGGTGAGTAATTACGCTATTCCGCAGCTTCCAGACTCAGTTTTTATGGCCTAGGAACACGTTTTGCCAAAAAAAAATCGCAGTTTGGTTGGCGGCAGTACGGACCCATTTTCACACCACTTTCTATTTTTAGCAGAAAACGAGCGATTTTTTAAATCGAGTCACACATCAATTTGGTGAGTAATTACGCTATTCTGCAGCTTCCAGACTCAGTTTTTATGGCCTTGGAACACGTTTTGCCCAAAAAAAATCGCAGTTTGGTTGGCGGCAGTACACCATTTTCACACCACTTTCTATTTTTAGCAGAAAACGAGCGATTTTTAAATCGAGTCACACATCAATTTGGTGAGTAATTATACTATTCTGCAGCTTCCAGACTCAAGTTTTTATGGCCTACTAAAACAAGTTTTGCCAAAAGAAAAAATCGCAGTTTGGTTGGCGGCAGTACGAACCCATTTTCACACCACTTTCTATTTTTAGATGAAAACGAGCGATTTTTAAATCGAGTCACACATCAATTTGGTCAGTAATTACGCTATTCTGCAGCTTCCCAGACTCAGTTTTTATGGCCTAGGAACACGTTTTTGCCAAAAAAAATCGCAGTTTGGTTGGCGTCAGTATGGACCCATTTTCACACCACTTTTCTATGTTTTAGCAGAAAACGGAGCGATTTTTAAATCGAGTCACACATCAATTTGGTGAGTAATTACGCTATTCTGCAGCTTCCAGACTCAGTTTTTATGGCCTAGGAACACGTTTGGCGGCAGTACGAACCCATTTTTCACACCACTTTCTATTTTTAGCAGAAAATGAGCAATTTTTAAATCGAGTCACCCATCAATTTGGTGAGTAATTACGCTATTCTGCAGCTTCCAGACTCAGTGTTTATGGCCTATGAACACGTTTTGCCAAAAAAATCGCAGTTTGGTTGGCGGCAGTACGGACCCATTTTCACACCACTTTCTATATTTAGCAGAAAACGAGCGATTTTTAAATCAAGTCACCCATCAATTTGTTTAGTAATTACGCTATTCTGCAGCTTCCAGACTCAGTTTTTATGGCCTATAAACAAGTTTTGCCAAAAAAAATCGCAGTTTGGTTGGCGGCAGTACGAACCCATTTTCACACCACTTTCTATTTTTAGATGAAAACGAGCGATTTTTAAATCGAGTCACACATCAATTTGGTCAGTAATTACGCTATTCTGCAAGCTTCCAGACTCAGTTTTTATGGCCTAGGAACACGTTTTGCCAAAAAAAATCGCAGTTTGGTTGGCGTCAGTATGGACCCATTTTCACACCACTTTCTATTTTTAGCAGAAAACGAGCGATTTTTAAATCGAGTCACACATCAATTTGGTGAGTAATTACGCTATTCTGCAGCTTCCAGACTCAGTTTTTTATGGCCTAGGAACACGTTTGGGCGGCAGTACGAACCCATTTTCACACCACTTTCTATTTTTAGCAGAAAATGAGCAATTTTTAAATCGAGTCACCCATCAATTTGGTGAGTAATTACGCTATTCTGCAGCTTCCAGACTCAGTGTTTATGGCCTATGAACACGTTTTGCCAAAAAAAATCGCAGTTTGGTTGGCGGCAGTACGGACCCATTTTCACACCACTTTCTATATTTTAGCAGAAAAACGAGCGATTTTTAAATCAAGTCACCCATCAATTTGTTTAGTAATTACGCTATTTCTGCAGCTTCCAGACTCAGTTTTTATGGCCTATGAACAAGTTTTGCCAAAAAAAATCGCAGTTTGGTTGGCGGCAGTACGAACCCATTTTCACACCACTTTCTATTTTTAGATGAAAACGAGCGATTTTTAAATCGAGTCACACATCAATTTGGTCAGCTAATTACGCTATTCTGCAGCTTCCAGACTCAGTTTTTATGGCCTAGGAACACGTTTTGCCAAAAAAAATCGCAGTTTGGTTGGCGTCAGTATGGACCCATTTTTCACACCACTTTCTATTTTTAGCAGAAAACGAGCGATTTTTAAATCGAGTCACACATCAATTTGGTGAGTAATTACGCTATTCTGCAGCTTCCAGACTCAGTTTTTATGCCCTAGGAACACGTTTGGCGGCAGTACGAACCCATTTTCACACCACTTTCTATTTTTAGCAAAAAATGAGCAATTTTTAAATCGAGTCACCCATCAATTTGGTGAGTAATTACGCTATTCTGCAGCTTCCAGACTCAGTGTTTATGGCCTATGAACACGTTTTGCCAAAAAAAATCGCAGTTTGGTTGGCGGCAGTACGGACCCATTTTCACACCACTTTCTATATTTAGCAGAAAACGAGCGATTTTTAAATCAAGTCACCCATCAATTTGTTTAGTAATTACGCTATTCTGCAGCTCTCCAGACTCAGTTTTTATGGCCTATGAACAAGTTTTGCCAAAAAAAACCGCAGTTTGGCTGGCGGGAGTACGGACTCATTTTCACACCACTTTCTATTTTTAGCAGAAAACGAGCGATTTTTAAATCGAGTCACACATCAATTTGGTGAGTAATTACGCTATTCTGCAGCTTCCAGACTCAGTTTTTATGGGCCTAGGAACACGTTTGGCGGCAGTACGAACCCATTTTCACACCACTTTCTATTTTTAAAAGAAAACGAGCGATTTTTAAATCCAATCACACATCAATTTGGTGAGTAATTACGCTATTCCCGCAGCTTCCAGACTCAGTTTTTATGGCCTAGGAACACGTTTTTACCAAAAAAAATCGCAGTTTGGTTGGCGGCAGTACGAACCCATTTTCACACCACTTTCTATTTTTAGATGAAAACGAGCGATTTTTAAATCGAGTCACACATCAATTTGGTCAGTAATTACGCTATTCTGCAGCTTCCAGACTCAGTTTTTATGGCCTAGAGAACACGTTTTGCAAAAAAAATCGCAGTTTGGTTGGTGGCAGTATGGACCCATTTTCACACCACTTTCTATTTTTAGAAGAAAACGAGTGATTTTTAAATCGAGTCACACATCAATTTGGTGAGTAATTACGCTATTCTGCAGCTTCCAGACTCAGTTTTTATGGCCTATGAACATGTTTTGCCAAAAAAATCGCAGTTTGGGTTGGCGGCAGTACGGACCCATTTTCACACCACTTTCTATTTTTAAGCAGAAAGACGAGCGATTTTTAAAATCGAGTCACACATCAATTTGGTGAGTAATTACGCTATTCTGCAGCTTCCAGACTCAGTTTTTATGGCCTAGGAACACGTTTGGCGGCAGTACGAACCCATTTTCACACCACTTTCTATTTTTAGAAGAAAACGAGCGATTTTTAAATCGAGTCACACATCAATTTGGTGAGTAATTACGCTATTCCGCAGCTTCCAGACTCAGTTTTTATGGCCTAGGAACACGTTTTGCCAAAAAAAAATCGCAGTTTGGTTGGCGGCAGTACGGACCCATTTTCACACCCACTTTCTATTTTTAGCAGAAAACGAGCGATTTTTAAATCGAGTCACACATCAATTTGGTGAGTAATTTACGCTATTCTGCAGCTTCCAGACTCAGTTTTTATGGCCTTGGAACACGTTTTTGCCAAAAAAAATCGCAGTTTGGTTGGCGGCAGTACCATTTTCACACCCACTTTCTATTTTTAGCAGAAAACGAGCGATTTTTAAATCGAGTCAGCACATCAATTTGGTGAGTAATTATACTATTCTGCAGCTTCCAGACTCAGTTTTTATGGCCTATAAACAAGTTTTGCCAAAAAAAAATCGCAGTTTGGTTGGCGGCAGTACGAACCCATTTTCACACCACTTTCTATTTTTAGATGAAAACGAGCGATTTTTAAATCGAGTCACACATCAATTTGGTCAGTAATTACGCTATTCTGCAGCTTCCAGACTCAGTTTTTATGGCCTAGGAACACGTTTTGCCAAAAAAAATCGCAGTTTGGTTGGCGTCAGTATGGACCTCATTTTCACACCACTTTCTATTTTTAGCAGAAAACGAGCGATTTTTAAATCGAGTCACACATCAATTTGGTGAGTAATTACGCTATTCTGCAGCTTCCAGACTCAGTTTTTATGGCCTAGGAACACGTTTGGCGCAGTACGAAACCCATTTTCACACCACTTTCTATTTTTAGCAGAAAATGAGCAATTTTTAAATCGAGTCACCCATCAATTTGGTGAGTAATTACGCTATTCTGCAGCTTCCAGACTCAGTGTTTATGGCCTATGAAGAACACGTTTTGCCAAAAAAATCGCAGTTTGGTTGGCGGCAGTACGGACCCATTTTCACACCACTTTCTATATTTAGCAGAAAACGAGCGATTTTTTAAATCAAGTCACCCATCAATTTGTTTAGTAATTACGCTATTCTGCAGCTTCCAGACTCAGTTTTTATGGCCTATGAACAAGTTTTGCCAAAAAAAACCGCAGTTTGGCTGGCGGGAGTACGGACTCATTTTCACACCACTTTCTATTTTTAGCAGAAAACGAGCGATTTTTAAATCGAGTCACACATCAATTTGGTGAGTAATTACGCTATTCTGCAGCTTCCAGACTCAGTTTTTATGGCCTAGGAACAACGTTCTGGCGGCAGTACGAACCCATTTTCACACCACTTTCTATTTTTTAAAAGAAAACGAGCGATTTTTAAATCCAATCACACATCAATTTGGTGAGTAATTACGCTATTCCGCAGCTTCCAGACTCAGTTTTTATGGCCCTAGGAACACGTTTTACCCAAAAAAAAATCGCAGTTTGGTTGGCGGCAGTACGAACCCATTTTCACACCACTTTCTATTTTTAGATGAAAACGAGCGATTTTTAAATCGAGTCACACATCAATTTGGTCAGTAATTACGCTATTCTGCAGCTTCCAGACTCAGTTTTTATGGCCTAGGAACACGTTTTGCCAAAAAAAAATCGCAGTTTTGGTTGGCGGCAGTATGGACCCATTTTCACACCACTTTCTATTTTTAGCAGAAAACGAGCGATTTTTAAATCGAGTCACACATCAATTTGGTGAGTAATTACGCTATTTCTGCAGCTTCCAGACTCAGTTTTTATGGCCTAGGAAACACGTTTGGCGGCAGTACGAACCCATTTTCACACCACTTTCTATTTTTAGCAGAAAATGAGCAATTTTTAAATCGAGTCACCCATCAATTTGGTGAGTAATTACGCTATTCTGCAGCTTCCAGACTCAGTGTTTATGGCCTATGAACACGTTTTGCCAAAAAAAAATCGCAGTTTGGTTGGCGGCAGTACGGACCCATTTTCACACCACTTTCTATATTTAGCAGAAAACGAGCGATTTTTAAATCGAGTCACCCATCAATTTGTTTAGTAATTACGCTATTCTGCAGCTTCCAGACTCAGTTTGTATGGCCTATGAACATGTTTTGCCAAAAAAAAATCGCAGTTTGGTTGGCGGCAGTAACGGACCCATTTTCACACCACTTTCTATTTTTAGCAGAAAACGAGCGATTTTTAAATCGAGTCACACATCAATTCGGTGAGTAATTACGCTATTCTGCAGCTTCCAAACTTAGTTTTTATGGCCTAGGAACACGTTTGGCGGCAGTACGAACCCATTTTCACACCACTTTCTATTTTTAGAAGAAAACGAGCGATTTTTAAATCGAGTCACACATCAATTTGGTGAGTAATTACGCTATTCCGCAGCTTCCAGACTCAGTTTTTTATGGCCTACGGAACACGTTTTGCCAAAAAAAATCGCAGTTTGGTTGGCGGCAGTACGAACGCATTTTCACACCACTTTCTATTTTTAGAAGAAAACGAGCGATTTTTAAATCGAGTCACACATCAATTTGGTGAGTAATTACGCTATTCCGCAGCTTCCAGACTCAGTTTTTATGGCCTAGGAACACGTTTTGCCAAAAAAAAATCGCAGTTTGGTTGGCGGCAGTACGAACCCATTTTCACACCACTTTCTATTTTTAGAAGAAAACGAGTGATTTTTAAATCGAGTCACACATCAATTTGGTGAGTAATTACGCTATCTCTGCAGCTTCCTGACTCAGTTTGTATGGCCTATGAACATGTTTTGCCAAAAAAAATCGCAGTTTGATTGGCGGCAGTACGGACCCATTTTCACACCACTTTCTATTTTTAGCAGAAAACGAGCCGATTTTTTAAATCGAGTCACACATCAATTGGTGAGTAATTACGCTATTCTGCAGCTTCCAGACTCAGTTTTTATGGCAGACCTAGGAACACGGTTTGGGCGGCAGTACGAACCCATTTTCACACCACTTTCTATTTTTAGAAGAAAACGAGCGATTTTTAAATCGAGTCACACATCAATTTGGTGAGTAATAACGCTATTCCGCAGCTTCCAGACTCAGTTTTTATGGCCTAGGAACACGTTTTGCCAAAAAAAAATCGCAGTTTGGTTGGCGGCAGTACGGACCCATTTTCACACCCACTTTTCTATTTTTAGCAGAAAACGAGCGATTTTTAAATCGAGTCACACATCAATTTGGTGAGTAATTACGCTATTCTGCAGCTTCCAGACTCAGTTTTTATGGCCTTGGAACACGTTTTGCCAAAGAAAATCGCAGTTTGGTTGGCGGCAGTACGGACCCATTTTCACACCACTTTCTATTTTTAGCAGAAAATGAGCGATTTTTAAATCGAGTCACACATCAATTTGGTGAGTAATTACGCTATTCTGCAGCTTCCAGACTCAGTTTTTATGGCCTAGGAACACGTTTTTTGCAAAA